>CAKAOH010008948.1:0-31425 GCA_916701665.1 Sebastiscus tertius | reverse complement strand
CTTCAGTAGGAACGATCAGCTCTCAACGTGGCATGCTTAGGATGCTAACAGTGCAAACGATGGTGCTGACACAGTAAACAGTATTTACTTGAGGGGGAACTGGAGGGTGGGCGCTACTCTTCCGCGACGACACTGTGGGTCGGGGTGGCGTTATCAGCTGTAACCACGAGAGCAGTGCAGAGCGGCCGCTGTGAGTTAGCCAGTGGGGCACGCTCACATGTACTGAAAGCACCCGCGGCCAGCCCGAGTGTGTCAACAAAGCACAAAAATCAACACACTACAGCAATATATTACTTTTAGCAGTAATAAAGTAATATAATACATAACTAATAGGATTTCGGTAATATTATTACATTTACTATGTCAAGTAACATATTGCCACCTGAAGTTGACTGTTTTCATTTTTTCATCCAAACACACCACGCCACTTCCGCCAGTGCACCATCCAAAATGAAAAAAACACTATAAGTGGGCGATTTTAATACAAAGGGGTAACCACTGCATGTGAATGCATGAATGGTCCTGGAACCGGTTGCCATCCAACAGTAGCTCTCGGACGAGGCGATGACATTCCCCGTATTGTTGTCACCGATGAATCGTTTCATGCACCCAGATCCTCCTCTCTGCTCTACGGCTGTCAGATTGAGCGGTGACGAGCCATACATACAAAGTGTTAGTTAGGGCAAGCATCCTCCGGTTGGTGCTCATGGTGAAAAAAACAAATGTCAAACAAATAGATAGTAGTCCAAATAGATAATAAAAAGCAAAGGTAGTCTATCACACAGCGACGGTTAGAGTGGTGATATGTTGCCAAGATATTGTAGTCATAGAAACAAAACCCACGCGCTGCGCTGGGATGAAGCGCTCCCCAGCGCCCTGCTAGCACTTTTTCTGCCAGAGAAAAATGCTATATAGACACACACCCTCAGGCTATACAATATCATCCACCACTAGATTTGTAATGAACTGCGATAAACTGAGCATCTGTGCTTTGATTACCTGCTATGAAACAACGTCACCCTCTCCCGTTTTTTTAAATGCCTATTAATACACAGACCGCAATATTGTGAAGGAACTTATTACTTTCAAATGAAAGCAACTTGTAATATGTAATACATTACATTCTGAAAGTAACTTTCCCAACACTGCTTATTAGTAACACCTGTGCTATTCCTGAAGTCTTTATTGACTTGTCTGCTGTGAAAAAAGGCCTATTGATTTCTCTGTCGTCTCGGTCATCAATTCTCCAACTGAACTGTCGGTGGTTGAGTTGCATTGTGGGTAATGTAGGCACCAGATTTTGACAAAGAAGAAGGATGCTTTTCGATAGATTTTGATCCTTTTTTTGTTTTTTTTACTGTCCATCATGAGTCTGACAGTGTTCCAGGAGTGTCATGCTGAATCGGTGGAGTACTGTTTTATCACAAGTCTGTTGTCCTTAGCCTGAACCACATGTTGCCATAGCAGTGGTGGACCTGCTGCAGGAGCTGACGGATATTGACACACTCCACGAGAGCGAGGAGGGGGCCGAGGTCCTCATAGATGCTCTGGTGAGTTCAATACTTCTGTTTCTGGGCTCTGACATCCAAACCAAGCAGAGGGGGATGGATTAACTCAACACATATTGAGCTATTGTCTGTTTGGACTACAAGCTGTTGCCATGGTGCCGCGTCAGACCAGTGTGTCTACACTTGATACATTGATTGATACAATATAATCATTTTTTTTCCATCTGCAGAAGAGATCACTAACAGATTATCAAATGTAGAATTATGTATATAAAAAAAATAATGTCATACAAATTAGTTTTTATAAAACAAATCTGTCTGTTGTTGTAGCGGGCTCGAGTGAAGATACTGGAATCATATGAAACTAGAAAATTGAAGGAATCCATTGGTACCAACCACGTCATACTATATAACACTATAATACCGCTTCAAACTTATGCTAAATTTTGGCGAGGAAAAACTGTCATGACCATTTTCAAAGGGGTCCCTCGACCTCTGACCTCAAGATATGTGAATGAAAATGGGTTCTATGGGTACCAACGAGTCTCCCCTTTACAGACATGCCCACTTTATGATAATCACATGCAGTTTGGGGACAAGTCATAGTCAAGTCAGCACACTGACACACTGACAGCTGTTGTTGCCTGTTGGGCTGCAGTTTGACAAGTTATGATTTGAGCATATTGTTTTATAATATGCTCAATATGACGGGTTGTCTGTCTAAATGCAGTACCTGTGAGGGTTTCTGGACAATATCTGTCATTGATTTGTGTTGTTAATTGATTTCCAAAAATAAATATATACATACATTTGCATAAAGAAAGAATTTTTGCCCACTCCCATATTGACAAGAGTATTAAATACTTGACAAATATCCCTTTAGGGTACATTTTGAACAGATGAAAATGTGCAATTAATATGGACAGTCATGCGATTAATTACAATTAAATATTTGAGTTGCTTGATAGCCCTACTATTAATTAAACTACTTTGTTGTGGCAATGAAATATATTTGAGCATGTGACCAGAATGTGGTCAAGGTGAAAAAAATATTTCAAAGTGTAATGTCAACCATATAATTATAGCATCTCCTCTCACACTTTTTTGGTTACCTAAAGCTTTTTCTCTGTCACCTTCCAGCTGTGTCTGTTGGCATCACCTCTATGTTTAGCATCTTCTCCCTCCTTCTCTCCACCTCTCTGTACATTTAGCCCTCTTTCCTTCTTTTATGTCGCTGAGCCTGTCTATGAACCAGGGAAGATTTTTGATACCCCATTATGTGTGCTGACATTTAGAGCGACACAGACAAAGGTCAAGCTACAATAATGCGCTGATATTCTTATAATGGAGGAAAAGGACTGCGTGCCCCTGCTCCTTCACGGCCGCCACTGTGACACTTCATCAAAGAATTTGTTGGCTTGAACGGGCCGAGTTTCTGTGCCAGACTACATCCCGGTGGCATTCATCAGGCTAGTTGTTTCTCGCTACAATGAGTGATTGTTAGTGTAAGAGACATTACATTGAGGCAAACAATGATATATATGAAATAGAAATATTATGATTTGTGTGTTATTGGACACATTATTTAACCACAACCAATAACCAATGGTTCTTTTAAGACAGAGCAGAGCATTTTCAGAGCTGAGAACACATGACCTGGACTGACCAGCACAGAAAAGAGGAGGCGTAATGTATTGCTGTGTAGGCAGCTGTATGGCTCCAAACCACAGCACTCTTCTATTTGTCTACTGTTCCACAAACACACCCACACACAGATCTATGGTTGGATTATTTAAAGCTACCATGAGGAACTTTCATTTCGTGTAGATTATGCCTGTCCCTGTGGACAAAAGCGGTAGTGTTTCCGAGTACCAGAGTCCATTTAGAAAACCGCTCATTTAACTGCAGCAGGGTCTGACAGTCTGCCCCACTCAGTCCTGGTTCTGGTTTTTCCGGTGTCTACCTTCCCTCCAGCGAGCCCAGCAATAGAGTGCTCCAGAGATGATGTATTTTTGTAGGCCAACCAGGAAGTTAGCATCGCCCCGGTTCCCTCGACAAAAAGCCAATGGGATTTTTTCCATTGGGTTTTGGATTATTGCAGAAAATAAGCTCTGTGACAAACACACGTTTATGATACTTACACATTTTGTTCAGCAAGATAATCTTCACAAATGAACACCACTTTTGAAGTGTGAATGCAATCGGCAGAAGTGAAAAGCTAACGTTAGGCTATAAACAAACTACGACACGGTCACGTGAACACGAGTATACACAACGAAGCTCTTGTGGAGGCGTGGTGACGTTTAGTAGTCTCATTTAGCCACTTATTAGCAACCACCTTTTTAGAGACACATAAAGGCTTCAAAATTCACAAGTGGGATATTTATTGATGTATTTTATGTTGTAGAACAAAACGTTAAATTCTCTAAAGCTTGTGTTAACCACAGACCTTATTTCAGGCATCTAACTAAAAAGCCATTCAAAAAACCCATTGACTTCCAGACGAGGGAACCGGAAGTGCTGAAATGATAACTTATTTCTGGGTTTTAGGACTCATTCCTGTAGCACTCTATATGACCTGGGCCTCCAGCAGCGTGGTGTCGGTGTTGGCTCCCAGCGGGGACAAGTGGAGCCGCGAGGCGAAGCTCTCACCAGAGCTCCGACTGCAGATCTAAGGCGGCAGCGGAGCTCAACCTGGGTGTGTTCACGGCAGGCTGGTCGCTGCCGGAGGCCCCGCTTGAGTCTGAGCTGAAGGAGTTTCTGGTGAACCTGCGTGCCGTAAATTGTTCCGTCTGATTTCAGGGGGAATCGGACCCAATAACAAGCATTAAGAATAATTTCATAGAAATAGCCAATATTCTCGCTGATGGTCTTCTTTGCTTATGTAGGTCATACAGAGGCATCAGTATTAAATTGAAACCGTTTCATAACCAGTTCAAAGTTCCTCATTGTAACTTTAACCTACATGTGCTTGAGGATGCAAACAAAATCCTTCATGTCATCAGCTCAATAGATCATCTGACCTTGTAATGGCAATACGATTGCACATAATTAGATTTTCTTTTCCTTGTCAGCATAATAAGTTGTTAGTTGAAATAATGTCATGTAATTTTCTTCTGAAAAGACGGAATAGTATCTTAAGAACATATCTCGCTGAGCGCGTCGTGAGGTTTTCCTTTTTGTTGGCTAGCTGGCTGGTTAGTATCTGACAGGAACAATTGTAGGGACAATTGGATGAATGTCAAAGACAGAAATACTGCATTGTGTGTGTGTGTGTGTGAATTGGCCTGTGATGTGATAGTGGGCGAGACAGTAGCTCAGGTGGCTCCACAGCGCTCACAGGATAAAGGCATTATATAAATGCAGTCCATTTACCATGCAATGGAGCGCCCATAAACCACACTCTTCTTTACAGCTGCTTCCAAGGGGAACGGTTTCAGGGCAGCAAGGCTTGGTTGAATCCATTTCTCTCTCCTCTGTGCTGTAAGCTCCAGCTCCTCTGTCCTTGTTGCCAGAAGGCCAGGTGGCATCCTTGATAAGATGAATCAAAATGATCCACGACGGTCTCTGGTGGCTCATCAATCTGTGTCGACCGTCCGTCTTCCTTCATCTGTAATAGTACTTTTATCCAGCCAGTCGGCACCCCGTGAGCTCTGTTTAGTTATGAGTCTCCGATCTTGACTTGACTGATAACACTTGGACGTGTTCAGAGAAGCTCAGGCAGGAACCAAGATTCTTCTGCCAAGACCGAGGCTTAGAAGTGAACATTCACTTTGTCAGGCCGTGGCTGGCATTATGTTTTCGGGTTGTCTGTTCGTCTGTCTGTCCGTCCTTCAGACCCATTTTCGTGACGGTGATATCTCAGGAAAGCCTGGAGGGAATTTCTTCAAAGTTGGCAAAAAGGTCCAGTTAGACTCGAGGATGATCGGTTAGATTTTGGTGGTCGAAGGTCACTGCGACCTCACTTCCGCCCCATTCTCGCGAACGTGATATTTCAGAAACGCCTTGTGCAAATTTTTACAAATTTGGCACAAACATCCACTTGGACTCAAGGATGAACTGATTAGACTTTGGAAGTCAAAGGTCAAGGTCCCTGTGACTAAGAATGTCACAAGAGCCGATACTGCTATACCAAGTCGATGCCAAAATTCTAAAAACGTGACAGCACTCGTTTTTCTACAGTACGGCAGATACCGTAAATACCGTTGTGGCTTGAGACTAATCTCACATTGTCCTGGGGACGACACAAGATGTGTTTGGGACGCACTCACTATCGACGCACCCTATTTTTTCCCTGATAATGCTACATTGCGAACAACAAATCTGTGTTGAAATCGGCAGGATGAAAGCCAGTTAACGTTGGCTGTTAGCTCCGAGCACAACTGTGCTGCTTGCCGGCTGCTAACAGCGTTAACGTTAACTAATGACTTCAACAACAGGGAAGGTGCCAGTGATTTACACTATGATGTGTTCAGGCTGTGTTCAGTAAAAATGAGTATTGGGCGAAGGTTATTATGATGTGTTCAAATGTCTTCTTCTTGTATGATGTGGTTTTTGGTTAAAAACTTGAATAAATCTTGTTGTTTTGAAAGAGATGTTTTAACAGCAATATAAAATAGATAATAGAGAGGGAATTATGACCTGTTTAACTTCCTAACAAAAATCAGTATGCAAACGATGATAAAGGAGTGGATGTTGAAGTACATGGGATTTATTGTTTTACTTTTGTTTTTTTACCGTGTTATCAAATTGGTATAGAGAATCGTGACATTTCACTGGTATTGGTATCGACTACTAAATTTCTTTAGTAGTCGTAATTTTCTTGTGAACGCAATATCTCAGGAACGCCTGGAGTGAATTTCTTCAAATTTGGCATTAACATCCACTTGGACTCAAGGATGAACTGATTCGATTTTGGTGGTCAAAGGTCAAGGTCACCGTGACCTCACAAAACACGTTTTTGGCCGTAACTCAAAGAATTCATATGCTAATTATGACAATTTCACACAAACGTCTAACAGGATAAAATGAAGTGATGACATTTTGGACAGACATGGATGTAAACTGCAACTTGACTGGTTGGCGGAGGCGTACAAACGTAAGGCGATAATTGTAGTTTCAGTTTGTGTATTAAGTTGGTCAATTTTCTTCTTAGACATGACATCATGTTACACAATATAAAGATAAGGACTCAGTTGACAGACTTCCAACACAGTGGAAAAAGTTGTAAGATTTGAAAACTGGTCTGTTCTCTTCAAAGTGATAATGATGTAAAAGGTTGAATTTTGTTCAGAATTGCATTCTCAACCATATGCTCAACTCCAACAAATCATATTTCATATTACACAGTAGTCATGATGAGAGGGGGGAAGTTGGTTTTGGTTTGAGTGGTTTCATTTTAATACAAGAAGAGCTTTGTTGGTGCAAAAATCTGACTTGAACCTGATCTTTCTGTGTCTGTAGTTGGAGGGTCAGGTGGTGGCCTTGCTGGTGCAGAATATGGAGCGGCTGGATGAACAAGTGAAGGAGGAGGCTGACGGCATCTATAACACACTGGGTAAGGAGATTTACGCCGAGGCCTTAGCAATGACACGTCTGTTGCTGTTTGTCCTGAAGCAAACTGTTATCAACATAAACAAAAAAACATATTTAGTTATGACCTGGGCTGTCAATTGATTGAAATATTTAATCACAATGGACCGATGATTGTCCATAGTTAATCATGATTGATCACAAATGAATTGCACATTTTTTTATCTGTTCAAAATGAACCTTAAAGGGAGATTTGTCAAATATTTAATACTCTTATCAACATGGGAGTGGGTAAATATGGTTGGCTTATGCAAATGTATGTATATATTTATTGGTGGGAATCAATTAACGACACAAAACGATGACAAATATTGTCATAGAAACCCTCACAGGTACTGCATTTAGCATAAAAAATATGCTCCAATCATAACATGGCAAACTGTAGCCCAACAGGCAACAACAGCTGTCAGTGTGTCAGTGTGCTGATTTGACTATGACTTGACCCCAAACTGCATGTGATTATCATAAAGTGGGCATGTCTTTAAAGGGGAGACTCGTGGGTACCCATAGAACCCATTTTCATGAACATATCTTGAGGTCAGAGGTCAAGGGACCCCTTTGAAAATAGCCATGACAGTTTTTCCTCACCAAAATTTAGCATAGGTTTTGGTGCGTTATTTAGCCTCCTTCACGACAAGCTAGTATGACATGGTTGGTACCAATAGAGTCCTTAGGTTTTGTAGTTTCATACACTACCAGTATCTTCTCACTAGCTTTAAAACTGAGCCCGCTACAACCTAAAAATCGGAACTTGCGTTAATGTGTTAAAGAAATTAGTGCATTAAAACGAATTTGCGTTAACACGTTATTATCGGGTTAACTTTGACAGCCCTAGTCATGAAGTAATCTACCCAAACAGGCATCTCAGCAGCAAAATAAGCTGACTAAGTTCCTATGACCAGTATAACCACTAGAAGAACTAGACTGGAAGATGCTTTCAGTGCGCAGCTTTGCACGTTCATTTATATTCAGAACATGTGGGACAACTATCTGGGACAAATTTCACTGCACACTGTAGGTGCTACAGTGACTCTTCTCCATGGCTCTATACTGCACACAATAACTTTGGATAAAGATAGAAGCTCAATAGCATACAAATATTCAGAATAAGAATAATTAATCACCCTTGTCGTGTTTAGTGCTGAAAAACATGACATCCCTTCCAGAGGGAGGTGTGCCTTTAAGGTGTGTGTGAGGCAGTGTTAGAGAGCTTTGGGCAGTACTGTGACAGGGAGTCCTCCTGGACTTGGGTTTGACATTACACAGAGGGCGTAGACTAACTTTATTTGTAGTCTTTAAGCTTTAACAGCGTGTCCCCTTGCTGCCAAGTGTCCTAGACTTTTTCAGTGACAGCGAAAGGAAGCTCTGTGTCTTATTTAGATGATTTGGCAAAGAGGAAGCACTTATAAAACTTCTTTTTTTTTTTTATCTGAGGTGTGAACTCTTTTGGCATTTTCATATTATGTACAATTGATCCGTACCGTGCCCGAGTACGATAGCCCCCCCTCCCCGCTCCCCCGCCGCTCAGCTTTCACATTAGTAAAGTTGTTCCGTACCCGAGTACTCTTGTGTCATCATCCACGTGTATTTGTTTCTGTTGAGATCAGCTGTTCTTGTTGGGAGCATCGTAAAAACACTTCATTCAAACTTGACAGAAACAAAATAAAACTCACTTTAGTATTTCCAACAATCACCGACTCTGGTTTGGTCGAAAATAAAACCTTATTTCACAGAGTTTGATGGGAAAATATGCCGACTATACACATTGTTTCCTCTCTCTCTCTCTCTCTGTCTCTCTCTCTCTCTCTCTCTCTCTCTCTCTCTCTGCCCGCTGAGCAGCTGAGCGGCTGAGCGGCTCTCGTTCTTTGGAGGCAGACCATTAAATTAGCTAAATAAAATAAAAAACTGCGGCGTTGAAAAAAAGCCTGCCCTTTCACAACTAGTCGCTAACTGCTAACGTAGCCTTGTTGGATGAACTAGAGTCTGGCCCATCGACCAGTCGATGGCAAGAACATCAACGCAGGAGGCCACAAGCTGGGTCTGGGCTGGGAACTGTAAGCCTAAGCTTTCAACATGGGAATATCAGAAGAATCTGGCCTTAAATGTATGTCCAACTCAAACCAGCAGGAGGATATCTTGGAGAGATTGATTCAAAGGCTACGACAACAAACTCTAACTTGTTGAGTACCACGTCAAGTTGGTGCTTCTGTCATTGGTATATTAAACCTTTTGTTGCTTTTGTACATAGCAGTCCACTTCCGGTTGGTTTTCACACTTGATGCAAACCATTTGGCATTTGGCACGGATCGACGAACCGTATGTAACTGTAGTATGATACGGAGCGCTCACACTAATCAAACCAACTGAACTTTGGGGACAAGTGTACTCGGATCCGGGCCCGGGTCCCTGATGTGAAAGCACCCTAAGTTATCGAGAGTCAAATTTGACAACATTGAATGCAGACTCGAGGGCTTGGGGGGGGGGCTAGGGAAGGGCACGGGCCAGCAGATAGTTTGAGAAGTCGTGGTCTCTGTATTTAGCCTCCCATGAATCAGACTTTTCTGCCTCTCAGCTCTTTTGGTGTTGAATGAGTCTACCGAGATGATTTTTTCCCCTTTGTTGCCAGATTGAGGCCGAGTGTCAGGAGGGCTGTTTAGGTGTGTGTATTTGGCTCTGTGTGCGAGTGTGGGCTATATAGAGGGAGCAGTGCTTGTGCATCTTCTATTCAAGTTAGTGTGTGTGCGCGTGTGTGTGTGTGTGTTATCAAGGGAGCTCTCCAAGCTTGAATAAGCCTTTTGTCTGCCTTGGCTGCTCTCTGCTCTGAGCCTGCTGTCCACCAGGACGCTGTCTGTCTGCTCTGTTTGAATCACTGATAAAGGCCCCTTCCTCTCTCTCCCTCAGCACCCTCCCTCTCTCCTTCCTCTCAACATTTCTCTATCATCTGCTTCCCCCTCTCTCCAGATGTTGCTCTTTTGTATTTTTTTGGTCTTATTTCCTTTTTTTTTTGTCCATGTTTGTTGTTCTATCCCTCATTTCCTCAGCTTTCCATCCCTCATCTTCGACTCGTCTCCCCACCCCTTTGCCTCCCTTCTGCTTTTCGTCTCCCTCTGTTTGCCTCCCCTTAGTACTCCTCTCCTCCCTCCTTTCATCACCACCCCACAATCTCTTTCTCTCTCTCCCTCTCTGTCCCCGTCTGCTGCAGTCTGCTCTGATAGAGATATCATGTGGCAGAGACAGCTTTCTAATATAGATAGATAATATTAGATGTAGCTGCGACAGAACCCAGACGAGACCTCTATAAAAAGTTCTTCTCCTTCAAAGTGTGTTTGCGCAGCATCTGTATATGTTAACTTGTGACTGATAGAGGACGTCCATTAAAGACTATAATACGTACGGTAGTACGTACTGAGGCAGACACCAACATAGAGAAAACAGCAGCCGAAGAATGTGTTTTTTGTCTGATTAGTCTGCTTTTGGATAATTTACAAATTACACTTCAACCTGTCATTTGACTTTCCCTTCTGGATCAATCAGTGTGTCACTCATGCTGAAAATCCCACAATACCCAGACTAATGGACTTTTGGCATATGAGATGTATTTCTCTCCATCAGCTAAATTGTATGTCATCAAGTTTGATTTATGCCAACAGAAATTACCACTAACTAGGGCTGTGTATTGGCAAGAATCTGGCGAGTAAAAAAAGTTTGTATGTAATCAGAACAGTGGGATCTGCATTTGCATTTATCACAGTCCCTGTAACATCCAACATCACAGCATTACTTTGAGAGGACACATACACTTAGATGGTGCATATCTCTGCAAATGAATGATGAGAGTGTGTGTGTGTACTTGGGAAGTGAGTGGTGAGGCAAGAGAGAGAGAGCGGCGGTGGCAACTGGAGCGAGTGACGTTATCGACTCCGGCCCAAGCAGGACAAGTTAACAGAGTTTGGTTTGTCCGTTCTGGGCATGAAAACACACCTCTTCTTATTGTCAGGTGATTATACACTAAAGACAACATACTTATTAATATTATATTCAATGTTTTGCCAATAGATCCCCCTAAATGTTACACAACGGTGGGGATTAGTCAACGAGATCAGTATCAGTACGGATATCGATCTTATTTGATCTCTGTCGGGAAATTCTTGTCAGAAACAGCGTTGGCCCTGGAGCTGGTAGTTTATAGTGACTTGCTCAAGGGTACATTAGCAGGGTGGACACCAAACTTGGAAGGTAGAATTTTGATTTTTGAACTTGTGTCTTCCTCAGCTATCATAGAAAATATGGCGGAGTTCAGACCAGGCCTGTGCACCGAGGCAGCTCAGCAGGGACTCATGCAGTGGCTGCTCAAGAGAATCAAGGTAAGAATGTAGCAGAGCACTGGCTGACGTTCTGTTCAGAGCTGCACCGATTAGTCAATTAACTGATTAACTAATCGGTTAAGAAAATCATCGTTGGTTGTCACAGAGCCGAGTGATGTCTGTGTAATACCAGCCATCAAGACGGGACTACACACACCACGCACACACTAGACGCCGACGCTGTTGTGTTAAACGTAGGGATGCTCATTTTGAAAAATTTTCTTAACCGATAACTGATCCTTGTTAACCGATTATTAACCGTTAACCGACAAGATTTGTGCCTCGAATGCAGCGGTGTATCAGCTGCAGGAGCACAACAGATATTTGTTGGCGAGAGTCCCCAGTTCACCCGTCCGGGAGCGTTCTTGTCTGCCCGGAGTAACGATTCTCAGTGCAGTGTGTATTTGTGCTACGTTAGCAGCTCTAGCATTGCCGGAGGTTTCGTGCTCTCCGCCACACACGTAGTCTGCGTAACTTTAGCGAGTTTCCAACAGACCGTGTGTGTGTGTGTTGGCGGTGAGTGTGAGGTTGTTGGTGGCGTTCTAGCTGTGAACGTAGGTGTAGCAGTGTGTGTGTACAGTTTATTTGTCGGTGAATAAATGCTACGGAACAACAACTCCTCCGCTCCGCTCAAGCGAGCTGGAGCTGTTCTTTTAATACATTCGTGGAGAGACCGGAGCTGACTTCCTGTATCCTGCAACTGCGGCTCCGCCTCTTAAGGTGGGCTGTTAAGGTGGACCAGCTTTTCTCCTTAAAGAGAAGAGTCGCTCCTCTGAGCCTCTCAGCTTTTGAATTAATTATTAACATTTCTTTTAACCGATAGGGTTAATCGGTTAACGGTTAATTATTGACATCCCTAGTTAAACGTCACGCCTCTTTTGCTCCCGCGATGCCGGCATGCTACCTAAAATCACGCACTAGTGTGGCATTATGCCGCCATTGTTTGGGGCAGTGTAACGGTGGATCTTATTTAAGGCAGTATTGCAGAATCTGTGCGAAAAAGCGACTACTGTCAGTCAGTTCTATGAATGCTTTTGAAAAAAATTAGTGAAATTGTATTTTATGGTGCAGATTATTGTAGTATAGCTACATTTACTGTAATAACAGATTACACATTTTTTAGCTGAAATAATTTAGGTTGAAGTAGTTTTATAAACATATGCATGTATGCATACAATGAAATTCATGATTTATGATGTGTATCATGTAAACCATTTGATCCAGAAGTTAAATGATTTAAAGTTGCTGTTGCTGTATACCACTGTACCAGATAGGATTTATGAGGCAGGATCTCTGTTTACTGTAAAAAATAAAAAAAAAAATCCAGTTTTTGCTACTCTGAACTCTGGAGAACAGAGTTTCGTAAGATGAGTGGTAATTGGATTTTGGTCTCTCTCCCTCTCCCTCTCAGGCAAAGATGCCGTTTGATGCTAACAAGTTATACTGCAGTGAGATCCTGGCTATCTTACTGCAAAACAATGACAGTAAGTGTGTCTCAGTAAACGGCTTCCAAATGATGTTGGTTTATCTTCCACTTTTGTTGCCACTCATCTTTCTCAAACGGACACGTTTCCTTTCCCTCTCTTTTTCTTTAGTTCTTCACTTCCTCTATTCTCTCCTTTGTTGTTTCATCCTTTCCTTTTTTCAACCTATTTAGGATTATTCTTCTTCTGTTTCAGCCTTTTCTCTTTCTGTTTCTTACCTCTTCCCTCTTTCCTTTATATGTCCTCTCCACCTGTCTCTGTTTCTATTACCACTCCTGCTACTGTCTCTCATTTAGTTTCCACTTCCTGTCTCTTCCTTTTTCCTTTCCTCCCTATTTTCTTCTTGTTCTTTTTTGTCATTTTCCTCCATCACTCTTTGATTTCATGTTTCCAATTGTCTCCTCTCCATCTTTCCATTCCTCTTTCTCCCACTTGCTTTTCAGTCTTCCTGTCTCACTGCTTCTCTTTCTCTCCCCACATTTATTTGCGGTCTTCTCCACCCTTCCCCCTCCTCACTAAAACCCTTTAAAGCCTCAGATAGCCACAGGACTATCAGGTCCTTGGATAGGTTCTCATTAATGGTCCAAGCCATATTGATATTCAGTGGGAGTCGTGTCTCATTTTACACTCGTTCTCCTCCTCTTCACCGGTGCTGCCTTTATTCATCCTCTCCCTTCCTGCCCTTCAAATGCAAAATAAAATTCAACAAAAAAAAATATTGTTCACAAAGGAAACATGCTCCCATTAATAATGTTAGCTATTAAAATACTGTCAGTGTCTTGAAGTAAGAAGAAAAGCAAATCACACAACTACTAATAGGAAAATGACAATTTAGGAAAATCCTTGATGTGCTAATTTGAATGTAATTATCCATTCCTGCTGTCAAATTTTACTTAAAACCCCACTATGCAGGGTTTATATGTAAAAAAAAAAAAAAGAAAAAAAAAGCTTGCTGCTGTGAAGGAGAACAGCATCTCAGATCTACTAACTACTTTTCCCTGGAGATTCACTGTATTTTGTTAGCTATGAACACTTTACTGCCTGGAGAAAGTTACAAATGCAAAGCACAAAATATTGTTGGTAAACGTGGGCGTATGTCGTGCCACTTACTGAGGCCCGTACTACGAAGCAGGATTTGGGGTTAGCGAGGTAACTTCAGGGTTAACCCTTCAGGGTTTTCAGTCCTACGACGGTGGTTCACTTCTTACCGGGTTAGATCGCCATGGTAACTGATGCACAACTGCTCCTAGGTGTTACCTAACCTGCTCTGGAGCGGGTTATGTTCAAAATAAGTGATCAACTTGTATAAAAGCACCACCTACTGACCAATCAAAGCTCGCTGTGAGGATCATCAGTTAATATTACACAAATACAAAGAAGTTAAAGTCGATATCCAAGCTAAAAGCAATACAGTTTAAACTAACAAATGCAGAAAGGAAAGCTGGTCATTGATGATGTGAAACGGACTTGGGAGTAATGCATTAACAGTTCCATAGACTGTATGCATTGCCTTGCGTTACTTTGCTACCGGTACTTTTATGTATGCTGTGGGTGATTGTAAGATATGAAAATAAGTCTTCTTACCACTTTGAATTATGTTCTTATATTTATATTTTATTTGCCAAGTCTGTTTCACACCGCCGGAGTCGGGAGACGCAGCTGAAAGAAGCATAGAAGCGTCACGCCTCAATTTTCTTAAAGGGAGTAATAAAGTAATCTCACAGTTTGCCATTCTATATTCTATGAGCAACAATTTAACAGAATACACAAAGTAATTATATTGAGATCTATTGTGCTCTAGACGGGGCAGTGATATTATAAGTCTGTTAATTTATGCATTTCACACAGTCAGCATTCTTTTTCTTTCGCCAGCTGTCCTTCCTGCGTTTGGCAGCTTCAACTGTGTTACTTTATTCTGGATTGTGTGTTTAACTTCTTCATATTTGTCTCATATTTAAAGTTTGCTCTTTGTTTGTAAAATATGCCGCTCAGCTGACAGCAGACTTGTCCATGTTTGTGATTGGTCACATGCTGCAAAACACCGGCCCCTTTCACGTGAACGCACTCATAACCAGATTGGGAAACCCTGGGTTGACCTTCGTAGGACCGCTTAGCATGATCGCGGTTGATAGGGTTAGTTAAACCTGTTAACAAGAAGATATCCTGGGTATGTTGAACTCGTTTCGTAGCACAGGCCTCTGCTGTCAATTTACAGGATTTCTGGGTGTTGACATCCTTAAATTTAAGACATTTTTGCCCCCTCTGCCTTTTGGGAGCACTGAGAAGTAGAATTGTGTTGTGTAACCATAACAAACATTTTTAATACTCAGGCCTAGATGGAATAATGCATATATATTTTTCAGTGCCCTCATTTTCTCTCTCTGGAGGTCCCTCGTAGCCAATGTGTTAGTCAGTGTTTATGCTCATTGAATGCCATTGTAGCACTTCTGTCTTTCCCTCCCTCTCTTTGTCTTTTTCTCTGTTGCTTCCATCTATCCACTTAAACCTTTTTTTTCTCAGACTGTTTTCTGTCCTCTTTCCGCTCCCTAAATGTCTGTTCTTTTTTTTTTTTTGCAACCATCTCAATTTAATCTCCCTGTTGTCCTGTTACTCCATTTTTATCTTCTCCCTCTATATTTCTTCTCTTTTCCACAGATACCAGAGAGTTATTGGGAGAGATGGATGGCATTGATGTGTTACTGCAGCAACTATCTGTAAGATGCAGTTTTTACTCTCTATTTTTAGCTTGCTTTACCACTACCTTTCTTATTTACCTGTCATCCATTTGAGCCTCGCGGGGGTGAAGCCCAGTCATTTCTCAAATATGAGCATCTCCAGACTAAAGATTTGAGTAGGGCTGCAGCTCACCATTATTTCATTGTCGAATAATCTGTTAATTATGTTCTCGATCAATCGATTGGTCTATAAAATGGTTGAAACATGCCTTGTTTCCCAAAGCCCAAGAAGACGTCCTCAAATGTCTCGTTTTTTCCACAACTCAAAGATTTTCAATTTACTGTCGTAGACATTTAAGAAGCTGGAAACAGAGAATTTAGACCTTTTCTTTCTTAAAAAAATGACTCATATCGTTTAATAGATTAGCGAAATAGTTGCCGATTTAAGTTAATAGTTGACAACTAATGGATTGATTGTTGCAGCTCTAACCATGAGCCGTATACTGAGTGGTGGTACTCTAACATGTGGGTCCACACCAAGCCCAGTCTAACCCCAAGCCTATTTTTACGATTAACCTCACTCATACCTCACTCAATTATAGATACCCACCCTATTAGCTCTTAAAGGGGACATAGTATGCTTTTGTGCTTTTTCCTTTTCCTTTAGTGTGTTATATAGTTTTTTTTAATGTCTGCAAAGTTACAAAGCGCAAAGTCCACGCCAAAGGGAGTTCCTCTCCCCTTCAGAAACGCTGCTCCTGAACTGCCTGAAACGCCTCGCTTAAAGTCCCGCCTTTTCTTCCGTAACATGGTGATGTCACCAAGTAACATGCTTTGCCTAGCGGCTAGTTTGGCATGCCTTCAAATTAGGGCTGTCAAAGTTAATGCAATAATAACAACGCGTTAACGCAAATTCTTTTTAACGCCACTAATTTCTTAAACGCACTTTAACTTGCGTTTTTTTTATGTATTTTAATGAACCTCTTAAAAATTTGACAGGCTGCCGATCTCTTTCGGAGGCTTTTGTAAGGGGCTCAGTTTTAAAGCTCGAGTGAAGACACTGCTATCATACATAAGTAGAAAACCTAAAGAATCCACTGGTACCAACCATGTCATACTAGCTTGTCGCAAAGGAGGCTAAATAACGCTCCAAACTTGTGCTAAATTTCGGCGAGGAAAAACTGTCATGGCCATTTTCAAAGGGGTCCCTTGACCTCTGACCTCAAGATATGTGAATGAAAATGGGTTCTATGGGTACCAACGAGTCTCCCCTTTACAGACATGCCCACTTTACGATAATCACATACAGTTGGGACAAGTCATAGTCAAGTCAGCACACTGACACACTGACAGCTGTTGTTGTTGCCTGTTGGGCTGCAGTTTGCCATGTTATGATTTGAGCATATTTTTTATGCTAAATGCAGTACCTGTGAGGGTTTCTGGACTATATCTGTCATTGTTTTGAGTTGTTAATTGATTTTGATTGAACAATACATATATACACGTACATGCAAGCATACATTATATATTTGAATCGATTGACAGCCCTAGCAGAAATACAAATTATAGTTACCCACTGTATTAGCTATTAAACTTTTCATTGACAAGCATGTTGGTAGTGGGTGTTGCCATTATCCCACCCTGTCTCCTCTTGTTCTCTTAATTATAGTATGAACCTGTCTAATGTTTCTGTCATGTTGGGCTTTTTCTTTCTCATCATTAAAGGAGCTCATAATACCCACATTCCCCATACTACTCTACTAAAACCATTTCACAAGCTGTTGCTGTGTTTCAAAGAATCTCATTTTCATGCAAATGCAACATGGCTGCCTGGGTTTTCTGTCTAAACACTCCCTTCCCTCGGTGGGGCTCTCCTCTCGCCTTCCCTCTCAGGTGTTCAAACGTCACAACCCGTCCACAGCCGAGGAGCAGGAGATGATGGAGAACCTCTTCGACGCTCTGTGTTCCTGCCTCATGCTGCCAGCCAATCGGGACCGTTTCCTCAGAGGGGAAGGGCTTCAGCTAATGAATCTCATGCTTAGGTGAGGCTGCAGCACACTATAAGAAATGCCAGCAGTGGCACTCACTCCTAGGCTACTCTACTGTGGAGTGCATTTCCTTCCACATAAGACAAAGCTGATTTCTTTTAAATATATTTATATTGAATTGGACATTGTTTACATCTGTGTTTGCAAGCTTGCAGTCTTCTTCTTTCTACACTTTTTTGGCGTATTACTACATTTTTGTTGCCTGTTACTACCACCTGTTGGATCAGTGGAATAGGCTAAAACTGGCCGCAGGAATTTTTCTATTGCGTGACCCATGTGCTCGGGCGCTTGCATGTGCGTCCTCGTGCATAATACAAACAATACGAGGACAGTGCTCCACAGCACTGCTGGTGGTTTCAGGCTACCTTTATGGTTGAATATGTATAGGTGGTGCTCTTTTGCTCACATCATCAACCGCGTTGATCAACCCCGATTTTTTAAAGCCTGAAAACAGAGCCATGATGAGGAGCAGAAGTCTAGTTATCTCTCAGAACACTTGAATTACAATATGCTGAAAGGTTATTATGGATTTTTTTCCCAAAGATGCCAAAACTATACTCCCTACTACCACTTTAATTGTCAAAAAAATGTAGAGACAATTGCAGACTGTCAATATTTGAAAATCTATTGTTTTGGCAAAGTTGAGTCAAAGATACAAGAATATATTTATTGCAGTTAATTACTAAGTATAATCAGTGTCACTTAATAGGTTTGCTTTTGCAAATTCTTTACACAATTTCTAGAAAAACAAATGCATTATGTATGAAGTATGTTCCCGATGTAATACTAGCCTCCTACAACATGCAGTAATGTAGAATTTACAACAGGTGGGCAATAATTGCTTCAGTGCTATTCTTTAAAAGGAAAGTATACGGTGTTGAGCCCAGTATCGAACATCTCTCGGAGCCTTTTCCCCCCAGTCCTTTCTGTACTGTGAAAATCTGAACACTCATAGCATAGCAGCGCTGCACAGACCAGCACGTCCGTCTGCTATATTGCCTGGCGAGACTGCTGGTCCAATCAATCAACAGTTGGTGGAGCGCAGCAAGGCAGAGATGTGACCTTAAAGGAGTCATAAAGACACATTACGGGCATTTATGAAACCTTCACAGCCTCCGCGCCCCTACGCTGATAATCACATCATTGGACACGTAGATTTAAGGCTCGGATCAATATCTCATTATTGGATGCAAAAACCCCTTTTCTGTTAAATCATCCACCGGGGAACCGGAGGAAGGGGAAGAAAGAAAGGGGGGGGTGGGGGTGAGCAAGCTGAGATATGACTTTTAGAAAGTAATTTGGAATTTGTAAGAATGCAAGATAATTTAATTTCTGATACCTTTCATTCATTCTTCTAAATACTTACAGTGCACAGAACATGAGCTTTGTTTGAAACAAGATGAACATTGGTAAGCTCTGGTGGATTTATACTTGCGTGTTAAAGGGACTGTTTGGAAGAATCAGAAATGCTTGTTAACAGCGACACCTGTGGCTATTAAGTCAACGAAAGTCAGCGTCAGGCTCGCGCTTGCTCGCTCTAAATAGACATTAACGGACATCGCTCAACACAGTGAGGCGATACACGTCAGCTAAATATATATTTCACCTGCTTGGCAGTAATGTTAGCTGACCAGACGAAGGTCTCTCCATGAATCACTGCTGATCCTAGTGTTGGCTTTTCCTGCTTCAGTCTCCCGACCGCGGCCGGAGGTCAGAGACGATAACGTTTCTCTCTGCGGAGCCCCGTCACTTCACAAGACACAGGAAACCTCTGTTGGTCTGGAGGAGCTGCAGCAGTTATTTCTGCACAAACGTCCACTCACGTCTCACGTCCATTCACTAGATATTCTCAGAGCTAAACTAACTCTCCTGCAGTGTGGAGTGAGCGCGCGTGCACGTAAGAGTGAAGCGAGCTGTGAGTGAAGGCAAGCAAGCAGAGGAGCAGAGTACAGCAGAGACTCCGGCCCTGGAGACCAAAGCAACGGTTCAGTGTTGGATTTCACCTATTGATACCACCACCACCACCACCACCACCACAACACTAGATAGATGTATCCGACATTATCAGGCCGTTATCATGCATTAATCATAATACATTCACAGTCTTTCATTGTGCTTTTATTTTATTTCTTTCAATTTTCTTTTTTGAATCGAGGATGTAGTTAAACACATCTGAATTGAAAATACAGTCAAAATATTAGAAGAAACTATAGAATCACAGCCGGTGTAAGACATAAAATGCAAAATTTATAACTAAAATAAAAAAACACAATAAAAGAAATTGGAAAAAAATGATCATTGTAAATCAAAAAACTTAAATGAAATAAAACAAGTTGAAAACCTCTCCAAAAGGCATACAGCAGCACATACGACTCAAACTTGTTTACGTTTTAAACTCCATGTCATTTTCAATAAATGGTCAGTTTACTCTTCACGAGGAGTACGACTCAGCCTGTGAAAACAGTTGTATAATAATGACTTCTGTGGCTGTATTCTGATGGCAGAGTGATGTCGTCAGGGTTATCTCAGATTGGGTTTTAGATTTTTGAACATTTTAACAGATAGCTTGTTTTACAAACTGGAGTCTTGGTGTTTGAAGGATGTGAACTTTTATCGGTCAGAGAAAGATGGTAAAAAGAACAATTCTTTTTTTAATCTTTCTCTTTATGGATGTGCAGCACTAAATTGCTGACTGTCCCTTTAACTCACCAAAGTTCCAAGTTTGTCCTTCATTATCAGTTTTAACTTGTTCAGTTTCATTGTAGTTTTCAGCTTTTGCTTTCTAACCAAGACACAATGCAGCTGCAAAATAAAAAAAATGAGAGCGACATAATACAAAAAAAAAAAAAAAAAATTCATCTCCACTCACTGAGACACATTTATTGGTTTTCCATCAAAAACTCCATTTCAATTCCTACCAGGCCTCTTCAGCCTTGTGCTACATACAGATTTCACACCTGGTGTCTTGATGAGTTCCTGGCACAGCTAAATGTTTGTCAGACTAGACACCTCCTCTTAAAACTCTGATGTACGGCTGCCATTTTTACAGATGTCTAAGGACTTCAGTATATACTCAGTTTGTGGCGAGTATAGCACCAGTAGTTTTAAAAAAAAGTTTCTGATCATGTCTGAGAATGTTTTGGGGCAGACTTTGGGGTGTATAGGCTGTAGGGCTGTGTATTGGCAAGAATCTGGCGATACAATATGTATCATGATGCATGGGGTAACGATTCAATATTATTATTATATAATATATTGTTGCCATATTTTGCGATTTTTTTAAATCTAATTTTAAGAAAACTGTCATAGTATAAAGACACCACCATTTGAGTACAAAAAGTCACTATGTGAAATGGCTACTATGAGGGCTAACATCATCACACATGAATACAATTGGGTTCAGTGGATCCACAAGAGTCTCAGCTTTCCAGTGATACTCAATTTATGTAATTCCAAGACTGTTTAGGGACCCTAGTATGCAGAAATATTCAAATACACCATTTTAGAATAGGAGAAAATAACACATTTATATGGCATGTATAAAACTGCATGGTTTTTGCCCAACACTGCATGGGATTATCATAAAGTGGGCGTGTCTGTAAAGGGGAGACTCGTGGGTACCCATAGAACCCATTTTCATTCACATATCTTGAGGTCAGAGGTCAAGGGACCCCTTTGAAAATGGCCATGCCAGTTTTTCCTCGCCAAAATTTAGCATAACTTTGAAGCGATATTTAGCCTCCTTTGCGACATGACCAATGGATTCATTAGGTTTTCTAGTTCCATGTTGCCAGTAGCTTCACTCTAGCTTTAAAACTCAGTCCGCTGCACCCTTTCGAAAGACAGAATAGTGGCCGGGTTTAAGAAAAAAAATCAATCCAGTGTTTTGGAGAATCGATACAGTATCGCAAAACATAATATTGCGATTCTCATGTGTATCACTATTTTAGGCTGATCAGGTCGGTCAGCAAAGGTGAATAAACTCTTCAGCCAGGGCCCATCTCTGAGCGAGTCTCCATCTAGTATTTGAGTCTAATCAAAAACCTACTGCTGCTGTCACGCTAGCACCCACCAGATATCGTCGACGGCATAGTTCACGACACCGGGATGTTGAGTTAAGTCACCTGTCTCCCAACTGAATTGCCTAGTTTCCCTTCGGAAAGTACACTGTGTGTCGCTCCCCCGTGGCCTCTCCAGCCGTCCATCATACATAATGTGTCTGTCTGGAGAACCAGACTCAACTGCCTGAAATATGTGTCCCTCCTCTGAGATAAACACTGTCATCTGTCATTGGTGGGAACGGAGGAAGTGACACCGTGACAGACAGCTACATTTCCCGAGAGGAGGCGTGGAGCGGGGAGGGTGGTGTTGGGGGGGTGTAGACGGAGCATGAAACAGTTTGTCCCGGTTATCGTGCCGGTGCTTTGATGATGGAAAACAGATGAATATAACTATAATTTATTTGTTTGACAGAACACACATTTGTCATCTTCTATTGTGGTAGTCTTAATAATTTCTTTGCTACCTTGAAATAAGTTTTCAGAATTAACATGGAAACATTTGCTTATTTTATCTTGTTTAAAGTTGCTTTTTTTTTTATAAATTTCTATTTTTTTTTTTAAAATATTATGTGGCTCATGATGAGAAAAATTAGTAATAAGTAGGGCTGTCAAAGTTAATGCAAATTTATTTTAACGGCACAAATTTCATTAATGCAATGTGCCATTTTTAGGTTGTAACAGGCTTGTCGTGAAGGAGGTTAAATAATGCTCCGAGCTAAATTTTAGCGAGGAATAACTGGCATGGCCATTTTCAAAGGGGTCCCTTGACCTCTGACCTCAAGATATGTGAATGTAAATGGGTTCTATGGGTACCCACGAGTCTCCCCTTTACAGACATGCCCACTTTATGATAATCACATGCAGTTTGGGGCAAAATCATAGTCAAGTCAGCACACTGACACACTGACAGCTGTTGTTGCCTGTTGGGCTGCAGTTTGCCATGTTATGATTTGAGCATATTTTTTATGATAAATGCAGTACCTGTGAGGGTTTCTGGACTATATTTGTCATTGTTTTGTGTTAATTGATTTCTAATAATAAATATAACCATACATTTGCCCAAAGCATGCATGTTTTTTTATTTTAGTATTAAATACTTAGCAAATCTCCCTTTTAAGGGACATTTTGACAGATAAAACAATGTGTGATTAATTGTAGTTAACTATAGACAATCATGTGATTAATCGCGATTAAATATCTTATTCGATTAACAGCACTAGTAATAATTAGTTTACTTCAAGGTACACTCTGATTTTGTCATAGCTCAACTGTGAGTCGATTAGTGGATGAGAGAAATGTTTGTGGACATTTCTTTGCTTTTGGGTGTTTCTTATATGTTATCATATGCTGTATGCTGGACTCTGATGGACTGACAACTCAAACTAATATGAATTAAATCTATTTTGAGAGCGGAGATGTACGTAGTCGGCAGAATTTCATTTAATTTTTAGTGATCAAATCTCAATGGGCCTCATGCAAGAACATTTTTATCTTGAACTTCTCAGATTTTTTACTGTGAGGTTTGTTTGTGTTCCAAGTTTGTAGTCACCAAACTCTCTTAAAGGTACAGTGTGTAGGATTTGGTGAAATCTAATGGTGTGGTTGCAGATTGCAACCAACTGAGTACCCCTCCGCTCACTCCTCCTTTTATCCAGGACTGTGATAACGTGAGCCGCCAAGTGCAAAACGGTGGTAACGCCGTTCGCCTCGCTCAGAGGCCGTCCATACCATAATAACACTACTTTGGGAGCAACAGAAGTCGGACAGCGGCACTGCGGTTTTGCACTCGACATATCACGTTACCGCAGTTTCACAAGCGTGTTGAGAAAGTAACGTAACGATGCTAAAGGCTCTCTCTAGAGCCAGTGTTTGGTTTGTGCGTTCTGAGCTACTGTAGAAACATGGCAGAGCAACATGGCGGACTCCGTGAAGAGGACCCACTCCCTATGTAGATATGAAAGACTCATCGTAAGCTAATGAAAATGAATGATTCTTATTTTCAGGTGATCATACACCAATGAAAACATGAAACATTTCTGCTAACAGATCCCCAGAAATGTCACACACTGTTCCTTTAACTTCACAAACTAAACTGCTTGTTTAAGGTACATTTTGAACGGATAAAGAATGTGCGATTCATTTGCTATTAATCGCGATTAACTATGCATAATCATACTATTAATCGTGATTAAATATTTTAATCGATTGACATCCCTATAATATATTTAAACTCCAATTGAATCCAGTGTTTTTTCTCCTGCAGCGACAGGCACTACCTAAAATTCTGCAATTTGTTTTGTAGCAGCATCACTTTAAAATGCCATGTTTGTTCCACCCATTATTTTGAGTACTAAGGTAAAATGTAAAACTTTGGGGTCCACTTGTATTGCATTAGCTGATTCAGTCATTCCCATAAATATAAATATAAATATTCATATTATTTAGGAGTAATACTGCTAGAAATGAGAGCATAGAATTCAAGGCTGAAATGATTTTTTTTAAATAAATACGTAAAAATAGTGTTTTATTGCCAGATCACCCAAAAGTTTTATGGCAGCTATCTTTACTGACACCTTTTCAGGGTGCTTCATCGCAAATATGCATGTTCTTTATATCTATTGAAACAATAAGCAACTCTGACATCAGCATTGTTTCCTCTCCCTCTGCTGCAGAGAAAAGAAAATGTCTCGAACCAGCTCCATGAAGGTCCTGGACCACGGGATGATCGGACCAGAGGGAGCAGATAACTGCCATAAGTTCGTGGACATCCTGGGCTTGCGAACCATCTTTCCACTCTTCATGAAAACCCCCAAGAAGATGAAGAAAACCGGTGCTTCAGAGAAGGAGCATGAAGGTCAGTCACTAATTAGATCAAGGCGGACAGCAGACGCCTTCATGAAGGCAGCCGCAAACGCCGCTTTGACCTGTTATAGTAGTGTGACCTGTTGGGCCAAGCAGTGAAAGCTGAGGCGTGACATCATTGCACTGTTTTTCAATTAAATGCCATCAGCAGCAGATTAAATGTCACAAACGGATAAAGGAAACAAACCACCGGGGTAAAAGGATACCAGTTGCTTGAGATCAATGGCTTCCACACACACAATGTAAATATGATTTGGAAAGCAGGTTTTATTTCCCTCATGCCCTGGGAAATCGGTATTGGGGACTAGTTCAAGCGCTGCAAATGCCTGATAAATGAGAGAAGTTATTGGAAAATAATTTCCATATTTTTTTTCATTTGCTGAGAACTGTGAAATCTTGCAACAGGCTGTGTTCAGGACCAAAGGCGGTCCGAATGGTAGATAAGGGCTGGAAGCATTTTAAATTGGCAGCATTTGATTTAGTTGTAAAGTAGATACAGTACATGCCCTGCAGAGTTTTGAGCTTTGTTTGCACATGAAGCTAAGCAGGATGTAAAAGTGACAGGTGACAGTGAAATATATTTCCAGAGAAAAATCTGTTCTTAGTCATGTAATTTGTTTGAACTATTCCAAATATATACAGATTTAACTCTTACCTGATCAGCACCAAACGGCATTCATTTAAAGGTTCCATGTAACATCTATTGAAACGTTCTAATGTGAACATCAGTGAGCAGCTCCGGGGTCTGTGAAAAGTGAAGCTACAGAGTGCTCCAGGGATGACATACTGTATATTTGTAGGCTGGCCAGGAAGTTAGCATTGCCTTGGTTCCCTCAACAAAAAGCCGATGGGATTTTTCCATTGGGTTTTTAGATTATTGCAGAAAATAAGCTCTGTGGCAAACAAACTTTTATGATACTTACACGTTTTCTTCAGCAAGATAATCTGAAGCAAATGACCAGCACTTTTATGATTTTTGAAGTGTGAATGCAAGTAAAAAGCTACCACGCTGTTGTCCGGACTGGGAGTCTGCATTTTCGTCTTCCAACTTTAACCCTTTCACAGTGTCTTTTCTGTTCATGAAAGTTAATTACAACCTTTTTGGTCGCCTAAAAATGTCTTATTCAGCGTTCGGTTGTACTTAGCTCCACCAAAGAGTATAGACGCAAAGAGACGAAACTCCACAACAGCCGCTGCCGCCATTTTGGACTGAAAACGCTTATTATATTTATAATATCTTATTGTTCAACACAGGGCATTTCAGTAGAATATTACAATAGAAGAGAAATAATTTGGTTTCACTTTTTACTGGCATCAGGTAGTCGCCCTCCAAAATGGCAGAAGTGTACCTTTGCTGCTGGGCGCTGATGTTGCAATGGAACAAACGATTGACTGAATCACTTCTTGGCCATGTATACATTCTTTGGCTCCACCCTCTCGTGTCACTTGTGGTTGCAAATAACCAACATGGCGACAAAATGGCGAACTCAAGGCTTCAAAACAGCAGTCCACAAACCAACGGATGACGTCACGGTGACTACGTCCACTTCTTCTATTCAGTCTATGGTGAACATGATAATGCCTGAGGTAATGATGGTGAAGATGATGATTGACAGTGTTTGGACTACTTTTCTAACGTCCTTCAAATCTCATCATTTTTGTTATTTGTCAAATAATGAAATCTTTAGTTTGTCGAATGCACTAATTTAAGTAATTGCACTAATCACGACGGGTTAATTCCCCCCCCTTCTAGTTTTCGGCAATGTGTAGTCACGCCCGTTTCCTGCAGACACACTCGATCCTAATCTGCTCATGTATCACGGTTTGCTGCCTCTTCGGGCCTGTCAGTTTACACTATCAATCCAATCTTGATTGATTTTCCTGCCTGTGCTCTCGAACCTCTCTTGTCTCTGAGTGAGAGATAGGAAGCGCAAACAAGAGCCAGCGAGAGAAAAGGGTAGGACGTCCGCGCGATGCAGGGCGAGAGAATAAAACAAGAGAAGAGACGGAAAGAAAAAGAGGTAGAAACTCTGTCCATCTCTCTGCTCTCTGTTTGATTACCTACGTCCAAAAATGTGGAACCCGGCGCCTCTCTCTCTCTCTCTCTCTCTCTCTCTCTCTCTCTCTCTCTCTCTCTCTCTCTCTCTCTCTCTCTCTGTCTGTATTAATTAAGTTTGGTTCATCCGGTGGGGCTTCCCAGCCCTGCAGAGGACAGAACAAATTGTCTTCCATTGTGTCCCGTCTCACCCAGGGACTGGATGAATTAACCTTTGACCTCCTCGAGCAGCAGGAGGAAGAGTGTGGAAGATAACCCGTCCTAACAGTCAAACCTTCTCCCCCCTGTGTGTTGAAGCCCCTGGCAAGGCCGACACGCACTTAAAAGACAATGAGAGAAAAGAGATGTGGAAATCCACCCTAGAGGCTCTTTCACCCTGTGAGGTTTTGGCAGGTGTGGTCTAGATTTGTGTGTGTTTCTCAACCAAACCTGTATCTTGAGAGCCACACTATGATGATGATGTATGGAGTATTTGTTTTGGAGAGGTGAAAATTGGCATGATGCTGGCCTCAGCTGCTCTGTTTGTTGACACCTCCTGCTTGGAAGCTAAACAGTAAAGGTAGTTTAGGATACTTCAAAGCCAACTATGTAAACTTCACAGTAATTACCATATATACTGTACATATAGACTCATTCTTTACCAGCAAATATGTCCCAGACATCTTGTAAAAACCTACTGTACTACAAGTTCAAATGTAATCAAAGGATTTTGGTTATACATGATTTAGACATCTAATTCCACACACAAATTCATGTGCATTTCATCTGAACAACAGTGCAAGAAGAAGAGGTTTGTTAATTTATAATCATAAACCCCAGTTATGGCTTAAAGGGATAGTTGAGGTGTTTTGAATTGGGGTTGTATGAGGTACTTATATTTTCCGACTGGGAACTGAACTGAAAGTGAAACTTGTCTATTCTGTTTTTGTCAATGGAGTCTTTGAAGAGAGCATAGATAAAGTTTCACTTTCAGTTCAGTTCCCCATTGGAAAGGAGAAGGAAAGGGCTGTATGACGGCAAGGTAAAGCGGTAAAAATACTCGAAATATAGCGTGCACTTAAACAAATATTGGGTTTATTAGTTTACTGTAGGTAATAACACTGACTATGGATAAGTACCTCATACAACCCCACTTCAGAACACCTGAACTATCCTTTTATTCCTACACAACTTTCACATCCCCCTGTGGAGGTCAGATAGAAGTGGCATGTTCATTTTATTTATTTATTTTTTTTACCCCAAAGCCAATGTCAAAACCATTTTAAGACTCACAAGCACTCACGGCCGGCCCGGCTATGTCAACATAGCACAGAGAAGCTCGGATTACAACACACACACGTAAAGAGAGCGACTTCATCCTCTGCTCAGGACACTATTATATCTTTACATTGCTAATAGTTGTTTGCTGCTATAATAGTTCTCTGAATCCCGTATATGGGAACTTTTACGTTATCGAAATAGTTTATCCGCATTATAGCTGCAACAATTAGTCAATTAATCAGTCGGTTGGTAGAAAGAAAATAAATGAGAAACTATTTTGATCATCGAAAAGTTGCATCGCAAAATGTTGAATATTTGATTGTACCATCTTCTCAAATGGGAGGATTTGACTCTTTTCTTTACATTATAGTAAATTTAAAATGTATGGGGTTTAGACGGTTGGTCATACAAAACAAGACACTCAGTGACATCACATTGTGCTGTGGGATATCAGTCAGGTACTACAGTAATTCAGACTTGCAGCACTCAATACACAGCATGCAAATCAAAAAATGGGTTAGTAAAAGCAATATATACTGAACAAGACAACATTGTGCCACATCATCAGGAACTAATACAGGAAGTAATTCAGGTACATGGGCTACCTTCAACTGCCAGAGACGGCGATTACATTCATACCATGATATAAATGCTCACGCACACCCCCATGTGCACATGTATGGAGGACCACGAGAGTCACGTAAATAGTAAAAATCCTTATTGACTGTTTTTATGGTGTTTTTGTAAATCCCTTTTTAATTTGAAATATTTATTGATGGGATTCATATTTCATTTGTAAATTATTTTTATAATTCTTCTTTTTGTTGGCCATTCAAATGACAAATAATGAATTACTTTGTAATTCAGTCCATTTATTCATAGATTAGTAATGAATTTGAAAAAAATAAATATTAATTCCTATTTTTATTGTACAATTAGTCATTAATTAATTAATTAATTAATTAAATGCTTTATTATTTTTCCGTGATTCTTGCGGTCCTCCATACACACGAGTAGCCCGTATTATCTAACATTAAAAAAGGGGAAAATAAAAAAAGAGGGGTTGCTAATTTATCAGTTCAACCATTTGTGCTGTCGTGCATTCAGCTGGACCGCGGCGACAAAGTAATCGTGGTGTCGCTAGAGAGTGCAACACATACATCATCTAGCAGATTATCCCGTATTCAACCATACAAATGAACAGTTTCAGCAATTAAACATGCAAATGCAAATTCTGGAATGAGTTTTCCGCGATGAACACAGCCTGTATAGGATTTCCCATCATGCCTCCATTGATTTGTCTGACAGCTATAGGCTGTAATGACATGCCTGTCATAATATAAGGTGTATTGAGTGAACCCTCTTTCTCAGACTGCTAATTGAAAATGCTGCGAATCAAGTGGTTCTCCAGAATAACACAATGACACTGTAGATTAATTAACTATCAGCTGCTTCAAACAAAAGTAATTAGGAAGGTAGGGACCTCTCTGTCCTTCCGTACTTCGCGCTCTTCCTCTCTCACATTCATTCCGCGGCCCCTCTCCATCGTAAACCTCAGTGCATAGATTGATCCCCGTGAAATCCTTCCTGAAATTGACACAGCCCAAATGACCAGGGATTGCCGGGGCCATATTAGCATACAGAACGGCATAATTAATAGAGACATCGTAAGTGGATAGAAGAGAAGAAGAAAAAAAATCCAAACAACAAATTACATTTCTCCACTCATGAATATTCTCGTCACGACACTGTTTGCTGTTCACCTTGTTTTTTGGGGGTCTCAGTTTATTGGTGTATGTTGCTCTGTCATTACCAGCGGAATGAGGTTGTATGATGGAAATTGGTGGCAGCCGGTTGTTATATTTAGGCGGCTAATGATGCGAGCGATTGCGAGAGGGAGCAGAAGTAAACAACTAATTTACATGGCGGAGGCACAATAGTCATAGCTCGGGCTCCAACTCTGAAGAATCTTGCTTTGTGCACTCGTGTGCATGTGGTTGTTTGTTTGGCGGAGAGAGTGAATGCACAAGGGAGAGGCTCTCTGGGGGGGGTGCCTTTGTAGATGATATGTCTTGAATGCCACGCAAACACCTTCGAGTGTAGCGAACGCCCTTGTCGTGACCCTTATTTTCTAATGAATGCACTAAAATGGGTAATGACGGAGGCAATGCTAGCAGAAAGATACCTGTATTAGGAAGAATTGTGGCTCGGTAGCTGTGTTTGAAGTATGAAGCGAGGGGGGAAAAAAAAAGATGGAAATAAGATGCTTTTATTAAAACATTTCCCCCCTCAAATGACCGCAGTTTCATTACACAGATAAAAGACAGAATTTAATCAGTCCATTACTTTATCACCAGTATCTATCCTCTGATATTAACAAATGGAGATTTAGAGAGCATGACTACATAGCGATGTATATATATGAGACTAGATAAGTGGCTGTAATAGAGAAACTTGGTTATCTCGGATTTAATGATGAAACTTGCGTCACACATCTTCAGTCCAAAGCAGAGAATCAAATGGAGCTCTCATTTGATTGTCTCCCCCTCCCAGCGCCGAGCGCCGTCGGCTCAGATTGAGATCAGTAACGTTTTACATGATTCAAGTTCGATTGTAATCTGTGTTGTCAGAGTCATGCTGTGTAATCCTATTATTAGTGTGTTTCAGGGGGAGAGATTTGCTGTTAGATCCCCGTGTAAAGACGCATCTAATTAACATCTTCACGTTTGGTCTTTCCTCTGGTGGGGATTCGTCATCTTCTATCTCTGTAAACTCGTACTCTATACTCTATATGTATATTTAGATGTATATGAAAGGTTTTACCTGAAAACACTTAATATTCTGTCGAGGTAAGGATATGATCAACATTTAGAAGAAATGTATCTGAAACCAAGAGGGAGATTTCTGATTAATAGTAAGGCTGTCAATTGATATTTATTCACAATTAGTTGCATGTTTGTCCATAGTTAATCGCAATTTTTATCTCTTCAAAATGTACCTTAAAGGGAGATTTGTTTTATCAAAATGGGAGTGGGCAAATATGCTTTCTTTCTACAAATCCTTTATACCTTCACAGGTACTACATTTAGCATAAAACATATGCTCAAATCATAACATGGCAAACTGCAGCCCAACAGGCAACAACAGCTGTCAGTGTGTCAGTGTGCTGACTTGACTATGACTTGCCCCCAAACTGCATGTGATTATCATAAAGTGGGCATGTCTGTAAAGGGGAGACTCGTGGGTACCCATAGAACCCATTTTCATTCACATATCTTGAGGTCAGAGGTCAAGAGACCCCTTTGAAAATGGTCATGTCAGTTTTTCCTCGCCAAAATTTAGCATAAGTTTTGGAGTTATTTAGCCTCCTTCATGACAAGCTAGTATGACACCAATGGCTTCCTTAGGTTTTCTAGTTTCATATGATGCCAAGATCAATTGCGTTAAAGAAATTAGTGGCGTTAAAATGAATTACCGTTATTACTAACTTTGACAGCCCTAATTTATATTTTTTG
>CAKAOH010008943.1:49894-60615 GCA_916701665.1 Sebastiscus tertius | reverse complement strand
AAAAGTCTGAAAAAAAAGTTTGAAAAATGCTGGAAAAAAAGTCTCTGAAAAATGCCTGAAAAAAAAAGTTTGAAAAAAGTCTGGAAAAAGTCTGGAAAAAAATGTCTGAAAAAAAATATATTCTGAAATATTTTGAAAAAAGTCTGGAAAAAATGTCTGAACAAAGTCTGGAAAAAAAGTCTGAAAAAAAAAGTTTGAAAAATGTTGGAAAACAAAAGTCTGAAAAAATGGCCGTAAAAAAAAAATCTGAAAAAGTCTGAAAAAAAAGTTTGAAAAATGCAAACACATTTCCAGAAATCTGAACACCTGTATGTTTAGGCCCAAAATATCCAAGTTGCTGAACACAGACAAATACCGAACATAATCACCAAGAGTCTCACATAGCCTACTCCTTGTTATAGGCGACTCATAATAAGTTCTACTAAAATAAGAAATTAGATAAATATAGTCCACAGTTACAGTACACATGCCAGCAGCTCTGTGAGGCTAGGCACAGTAGTGCTTTGAGCTAAATGCTAACCACTCACAATGACAATATGCTTTAGTTTTAGTTTTAGGTATAACATTTGCCATGGTCATCATTTTAGTTTTCGTATAGCCTACTAACATGCTAGCCCTAAGAAAGGTAGGCTACAGCTGAGACAGCTGGCAATGCTAGCATTGATGTTTAGCAGGTAACGTTAGACTATATTGTTTTACCCTGCAGATATAGCACATACCACACTATATGATAGTAGCCTACTTTTTTAATAACAACCTAATATTTTATTGAATCCCTTCTTACAGACCGGTGATCCATGAACCGGAAGCAGTGACTTTATAACGCATTTAACAGTTTTTCACCAAAATCTTAAGGAAAAGAAAAACAAAATCGTAACGTTAACTTAACGTTACTCGTAGATCATAAACGTTTGAATATAAAACGACTCATTGAAATCGGTTGAGAAATATAGACGTTATAGTGCTTTTTATCCAGAAAGACGGCAGTTCCCCGTTCACTTGTATAGGGTTATATGCCGGTCTTGCCAGGTCAAATATGGCGCCCATGTTGACGTACGATTCAGGAGGCAATGCGACATCTATGTAACACACCATCTGGTGGGTCAGGTTAATATTGTTTACCATGGTTACCATCTTAGTTATGTTTGTTAAAATGCAAAGTATTTGGGCTTAAACCAAAGTATCAGGCAGATTGAAAATTTGGCCTGAGATGGCACTAGACCTAGTCATTGGACCACAAAGTCACTGAACTTCATCATGAGGCAGACATGTCTGTACCACGTTTCATGGCATCCCATTCAATAGTTCGAGATATTTCAGTCTGAGCTAAAGTGGTAGACCGACCGACAGACTGACATTCCTGTCCCAAGAGCCACACCGCTAGCATGGTAAAAAAGTAAAAAATAGTTGTCTTGCCGCAGGCTCCAAAAACTCTTGCGTATTCATTTTATGTTGTTCGACAATATTCCAGCAGTTAGCCTATAGTCTGAGTGGTGTGAGCGGTCTCTTTGCTCATTTGCGCTGCTGCCAACCACAACAAAACTGGTAGATCAATAGATGCTTGTCAGTAATGCTGGAGGTCATCAACGCAAACACGGAAGCACATTTATGTAATCAGGCAAATGGGAGATGTGAGGACAACAACGAAAAAAAAAAATCCTTATCTCCTTCTTTTGATCTGACTGAAAACTAAACCACGGGGCATGAAATAGACGTGAATCAAATTCCAGATTCCTCTCTGAGTAAATACTCATCGCCGACCACATTTGGATGGCGAGGCGAGGGCTCTGCCATGCCGTCAGCTGTGGTTTGACAGGAGAGAGTGCCTTGCCTCGCTGCAGCTGTTCCACTTGTTGACATCGGCCGCTGCACTTCTTCTCTGGCAATGATATTACATTTCACCTTCTTTGGCTTTCCAGGGTTTTAAAATAGGCCGAATCATGCAGTAAACAACACGCATCCTCCTTGTTCAGCCTGCAGTATCGTCTGAATGTTCAAACTGTCACAGTAGCAATCGTACTGGCTATTACTCATATACATACTTATGGTCTCTATTAATGTTTCATACTGTATATGGTTGCTTAAGTGTGTTTATTTCCCATGAGGAGTCACCACTTGATCACTTGACAGTCAAGGAGGGTTTTAAATGTTAAGCAGTGCACCTGTTTTGGATCTTGGGAGTCGGTTAATTTACTGAAACCATAAACTGGCACAATAAATAGCGCTGATAATGATTGTAGCCCATTCAACAGGGTTGCATCTGTGTCAGGGAAGAGTAAACAGAACATCTCTCACGTTTGCCGGTTTGATAAAAAAAATGCTGTCGACTGCCTTTTATGAAGAGCGCTGATCGCAAATATTTGCTTTAATATGGTGACGTCTGCTTATTCATACACACACACGCTTCATCAGTCTGCACATATATGAAACAGCACAGGCGCGGACAGGTCTCCTCTCTTTGTGATTTGTGATGGATGCTTTGCCGGCAGTGATCCGGGGGTTAAAATTACGACATGGTTTTAATCCGGGCTCAACTATCAAATCTGTTCAAGTATCACCTTCAACGCAAGAGGGAAGGTCTACCGTCTACAGAGGGATTGTTTCAGCACAAACCAGTGAGGTTAAGCTGCTGTATTGGATTGTGAGGCCGTAATACTAGACTTTGAACTCTGTTTACAGAAGGTGGTTAGAGTTTGAGGATATCAATTTGAAGCACACGGTCTTCTCAAGCTACCAAGGTTAAGGAATCTCTCTAAAGCAGGTGCTAGTAGTCATGATTCAAGATGCCCTTTACTGCTACTATTCAATGCTTAATCCAGCTTTGGCCTCATATTTGATACTCAGTGCCGTGACCTTCGTATCTGATGCCATGTAAGAGCTGTAACTGTAATCCTCGTTGCCAACTGGGTTAACTTAAGTCTGCGAGGCATGAAGAAAAATACAGCAGTAGACATTCCCTAGCCACTTTTTATTCCCAAAGATGTCACCAAAATGTAATTATATAATTGCCTCTTCCTGAAGGAGTCCCTCTGAGACATTTTCTTTTCTGCGACAGATTCATTCATGTACCAGCGTCTGCTTTGTCACCCGCTCCTTTGAGTACAGAGAGCACAGCACTGCCCTGAAGGCTTTCGATAGAAGGAGGGAAGTTTACATGCAACATTGCAGAAGTACGCTTTACTGTAAATTACACTAGCTTTAGCATTGTAGCATCATTGAAACTTGTATATATTCAAACATGTTCATATTAACCGGCTGCAGCACTTTTTTTTTTTTTTAACCCTTCAATTAATCACCTACTGAGGAGGCTGATAAACATCTATGTTCTCATTTATATCACTTAATTCTATATCAATTTCAGCCACATTTTCCATATGTAAAATGTCATCCAATATTACCATAATCAAAGAAGAAGATGGTGTGTAACTTCTAAAGTTCTTGCAATAGAAACAAACCAAAGGTGGAAAAAGTACTCAGAGTCTTATTTAAGTTAAAGTACGTAAGTTTTAGCATCAAATATACTTAAAGTATCAAAAGTAGGGCTGTCCATCGATTAAAATATTTAATCATGATTAATCGCTTATTAATTTCATTTTTTTCTGTTCAAAATGTACCTTAAAGGGAGATTTGTCAAGTATTTTATACTCTTATCAACATGGGAGTGGGCAAATATGATTTTTTTATGCAAATGTATGTATATATTTATTATTGGAAATCAATTAACAACACAAAACAATGACAAATATTGTCCAGAAACCCTCACAGGTACTGCATTTAGCATAAACAATATGCTCAAATCATAACATGGCAAACTCAAGCCCAACAGGCAACAACAGCTGTCAGTGTGTCAGTGTGCTGACTTGACTATGACTTAACCCCAAACTGCATGTGATTATCATAAAGTGGGCATGTCTGTAAAGAGGAGACTCGTGGGTACCCAGAGAACCCATTTTCATTCACATATCTGGAGGTCAGAGGTCAATACCTGAGAAAGAAGAAGACGAGTCCGGAGGGGTCACTGCATGAAGGGCCGCAGCTCTGATCACTATCGGATTAGATGATATGGGACGCTTTGCATTGCTGCATCACGTCACGCCAAGAGATATAGCGATGACTTGCAAACTCCTCCCGTGCAGAATGTGACCGTTGACATTTCTTGTCTCAGCTCTGGAGCGTCCCGTAGCCCCCTGCTCTGACCAAATCACCTCAGGGCACAACCAGGTCCAACTGTTCACGGGATGCGATCTCACAAATAAGGCCCTAGTCCGGTAAAATTCACACAATGTCGACGATATACAGTATCAAAACTCTGTATAATGAGAAAACATACAAACACATATGCAAATATAGCTTTCAATACACAACAACATACACATTAACTGATGGATTTTGCAGATGAAATTCATACAATATGTGTCACAAAGAAATGATGGCTGGCTCTGTCCGTTCTGAAGAGAGATAAAATGGGGGCAGTGGGGCAAAAATAGAAGACAAAAAACAACAGGTTCAGTTCATATTTGTCATGTTGAATAACTGCACACACACACAATTGATCATGATGGTCTCTCCATTAACAAAAACATAATCAAAACTTTGGGTTACCATTGTCGAGTCAAGGGGTGCTGTACTATATACATTTTTATTTAACAAAATTGGCCTCATCTTATCGCGTGACATATTTCATCCTTACCCCCATTTACAGGAATGAAAGGATGACTCTGAAAAGGGTTCTGACATAACATCTTCTCTTGTGTACGTTATACAATATGTGCATGTTTGAGTGGATGTGTTGAGATCGGACACACGCTAATTCCGACTGTAATAAAACTCGAGGCTACTCAACCTGTCATGTCTGTCCGGTTCCATGTCAACACTCACAACCCCTCCCTGACCCAGACTCACGGTGCAACAGGAGCCCATCTATAGTAGAGCATGTTGCATAAGGTTGTGCAGTGTCAGCCCAGGGCCTCAGAAGATCTGGTTCCATAAAGGCTTTTTTACCCTCCTCAAAAAAAGGGACCCCTTTCTAACTTTCCATCACAGGCCACCCAGTGTCATAGAGAAACTTATACAACGTCATCTGCTGCTTGTACGTCTGCCATCTAAGGGCAGGGTGAGGGCCACATTTTCCTTGGCAAGGAACAGAGAGAGAGAAGGAGGGGCAGGGAATACAGATTCATGGAGGGTTCATGAGTTCCCCACATTTTGTCCATTTAAAAAATCACAATGCATGATTATTATAATTGGCAGTCATCGGTGGGATGATTCTATGGAGCATTGTGTGGCACACTAATGAGTTTGTTAGGCGGTATGCAAACGTCGCCACTGGATTTCCACCAGGACGCAATATAAGCAGGTCAGGAGATCGTGAGATCTGGCGTGAGATTAAGGAAATAAGTCCAAAATGGAGCGCACATACTTACCATGTCTTGTCTGGCACTCCTCTGTCCATCTGTAGGTCCCTCGGGGCGACAGCAAACAGAGTTCCCAAACTTCACTGAGCAAAAAATAGGCATGAATTTAATCACTTGTACTTGTTTGTTAGATCAGAATAAAGAGAGCCCTGGCTTGCGTCACTAGCTACATACATCCTGGGAGCTGTGATAACTCGCCACAGTATCATCTCTCTGTCTCTTATGCACCTGTTTAAGGCTGGAAACAGATTAGAAACCGCTGTCCTGCTGGTATTGCACTGGCATTTCACCTTTTGACTGCTAAAAAAGATGGAATACATACCGTAACTATAACATTAATCTATATAATTACAAATATATTAGTATAGCAAGTCTAATATCTACCATAAAACTGTCTATTTTCAGGAATAGGGGTGTAAGGTGTTGAAAAAACTAGTTTTCATTGTTCTGTAGCACACGTTCTGCAACTACATGCATTTTAATACACTGGATTTGCACATACAATGTATTGAAATTAAGTCTCACACTTTTTGAAATTATGTTGATGTTTATAGACTAATTATATAGCTTAAATGTCCTGAATGTTGCGTTCTTAAAAGATATTATTGATAAAAATTTTATGTTGACAAAATTATTTTAAAAATAACACATCCAGAGCTTTTAAAAAAGGTGCCGCATAAAAGTATGTCTTTTCCTGGAAAAAAAATATTATGATTGTGAATTAATCATTTTAAAAATTTTGGCAGGTCCAAAATGAACGTTTTGTTTATCTCTGTGTGAAGATATCTGGCATTTGGTTCCTACTTCTAACATGTGAGCCAATAGTAAAACAACGTTTGTATCATGTGGTATCTCTGAGTCGTCAGTTTGTGTGGAAAAAACGGATAAATGGCTGAGATTGACGGTAAGTGCCTGGCAACGACTTGTTGTGAAGTAAATGCAATGAGACAGAGAGGGAAAACGCAACATCTAGTGGCTGAATGTTATCGACAGCACCTTTAAGTACTCGGAATGTAAACAAAATATTATTAATTATTATATATTATTGGATTATTAGCATTTTAATGTTGTAGCATTGTCTGCAGAGATAATTGTAACTATTTTTTATACTGTTGGGTCGTTTAATCATATTTTGCTCATCAGGAGTTTTGTATGTAAACTCTTAAAAGGTCCAGTGCGTAGGATCTGGCGCCATCTAGCGGTGAGGTTGCAGATTGCAACCAACTGAAACTTCTCCCGTGTGCCAAGTCTGTAGGAGAACTACGGTGGCTGATGCAAAAACGCGAATGGCCATATCTTGAGCGAGTGCTTGGTTTGTCCGTTCTGGGCTACTGTAGAAACATGGCGGCCGGCTCCTTGAAGAGGACCCGTATGTAGATATAAACAGCTCATTGTAAGGTAACGAAAACACAACGATACTTATTTACTTATCAAAGAAAACGTACTTATTAACATTATATTCCATTTATGCTAATAGATCCCCCTAAATGCTACACACTGTTTCTTTAATGTGTAGAGCAAGCCGTCAGATAATTGTAGTGCTGTAAAAAGTGCAATATTTCCTTCTGGGTTGTGTGGATTGGAAGTATAAAAGTAGCTTAAAATGGAAATAGTCAAGTAAAGTAAAAGCATAGTACTTGAGGAAATGTACTTAAGTTACATTCCACAGTTTTTCTAATGTCTTGCATTTAGAACATTTATTTGTTATTATGTACAAAACAGGCCATAATTACCCAACCGTTCACTTTGACTGCTACCCTGCTGAGTTCCTAAAATGACCATTTGCAGTTCAGAGAGGTTGCGATTCACTTCTGCATCACAGTCCACATTGAATCGAGCCGGGACAGTAATTCAACTGGATGTCGCCCATTTTTCCACTCACACGCCGATCTTTTCAGCGGCATTATGCAATTCCTCATCATCAAAGGCCTTCTTTCCTAAAAAGAGTCGTCTTTAGTTTGGCTGGCGGACCTCTCCTGCTCAACACTGGGCCCACTGCCTGCAGTCTACATGGCATTGAGTTTTCTCATCCTGGCATGAAGTCATCTGGTCTTTGACGGGCACACTCAGAGCAGAGTGGTCTGCTGAAAGTCAGCTTTTGTTAACCTCTGTTGTTAACGTTCACGGCAAAAAAAAGCACTCAGAAAGAGCCATCAAAATAAGACTCTTCTTTCTATTCATCACACATCCTGAAGAATCACGACTTGCCAAGAAGTGTGTGTTCACTTCTGTGCACTTACATAAGGATGTTTACACAAATGGAAACTGTAAAACTGCTGACAACACGCATACTGTGATATAAAAAGTTAATTGTAATAATTGGATTTGAAAATCGAGTTCAGGCTTATAACTGCAGAGGCTTTGTATCCACCTAGCAAAAGGGGTTAAGTTACCGTGCACGTGTGCTGAGGCCCGGTGTACCGTTTCCATCTCAATTGCTTCAATCACACTTTCATTACACGATACCTTCCTTACAGTATCACACGTGAGAGGATGAAAAACATGGTGTTGTTGGTAGGTGCACGGGGTGAAAAGTTGGAGAAACCCAAAGACTTCAGCTGGAAACAGTCAGCTCCAGTAGCTCTCGCCCTCGATTAAAGGAATGAGGGTCTAGAAGTGGGAATTAAGTGGGTCAACCTTATACACCAAGATGCATGTGGAAAAGAAACCCATTAAAAAGACATGGCTGACGTTACACTGCAAAAAGTCCCTATCAAAATTAAAGGGACAGTGTGTAGGATTTGGCGGCATCTAGCTGTGTGGTTGCAGATTGCAACCAACTGAGTACTCCTCCGCTCACACCTCTTTTTTTCCCAAGACTACGGTAACGTGAGCCGCTGAGTCCAAAACCATGCGCTGTTCGCCTCACTCAGAGGCCATCCTTACCATAATGACACTACTTTAGGAGCAACGGAAGTCAGACGGCGGATGGCGCTGCCACGCTTTTGCACTCTGTGGCTCACGTTACCGCAGTTTCACAAGCGTGTTGGAGAACTTCAGGTAACGTGAAAACGCGAAAGGCTCCCTCTAGCGCCAGTGTTTGGTTTGTCCGTTCTGGGCTACTGTAGAAACATGTCGGAGCAACATGGTGGACTGTGAAGAGGACCCGCTCCCTATGTAGATATAAACGGTTCATTCTAAGCTAACGAAAACACAACGATTCTTAGTTTCAGGTGATTATACGCGAATGAAAACATAGTTATGAATATTATATTCCAGTTGTTAATAGATCCCCTGAAATTTTCCACACTTTTCCACTAAATTTGGACAGTGTTGTAATCTCTGCATTACCCACGTGAGCAGGAACTGCTTCTTTAATTGCTTAACCGACATCAATCATGACAGGAAAGCTATAAAGGAAAGCTATAAACGGAACATACTGAACAATAAAGCCTTTATTTTTTTGTCTTTCCATAGTTCAAGTTTGTCAGTCCCACCCAATGAAAAGGTGGCAAATAGAGTGAAGGAGTAAGAGGTAGAGCAAGTGTTCCATTCTCGTTGTGATCAGCGTAAAAACCTTTACACACCAAAGGGAATGGCCGTCCAAAGAAGGCTAATGACTAAAAAAAAAAAAAAAAAAGGGAAAAAAGAAATAAAAAAATAGCAGCTTCTTTGTGGTGTTGCTAGCTTTCCCTTATTATTCACAATCATAAATACTCCACTGACTTTTGATAAAGGTTGCACTACAGTGTAAACCAGAGAGGCGATGAGTGCTAGCCATGAACAGAGGCGCCATTGCTATCATCGCCGTCATCACCATCACAGTCTCTGAACACTTGGGAGTGGGGGGGGGACTGCCACACGGCGAGGGCCTCTTGCCGCGTGTCCAAGGCGAAGGGGCTCTGCATAGTATGGTCAGACAGAAGAGATAATGGCCGCCCACCGTGGACTGAAAAGAGGCTCTCGGTCCGGCACTCGAGGAAGAGTACGACCTGGGGAGAAAACAAAACGGGGCCGTCTCCGCATGAAAGGAGAGCACAGAAACCTGAGCAGTGGAGCCTGACAGCACATCAGTCCAAAATAGGTGTACGATAGTCAGCTGGCCCTGCGAGTACAAGTGTTTGTGTATGCGTGTCACACTGCATTAAAACTAACTACCAACCACTCATCTGCACTGCCAGGTTAGGACAGCGTTACATTAAAAAAAGAAAAGGAGATAGTATTTACATCTTCAACACATAAATTATTTCCCTAACATACTGTCTGTGTAATGCATAATAAGGTCTCTGGAAAAATAAACAGAAGTGCCTCAAATGAAAAGACGATGCCGACTCCAGGATTTGAGAACGGTAAACTGAAAGGGATGAGTTTAAATGCTGCGGGAATAAAATCAAAATGCAGGTCCAAAAAAAAAAAAAAAAAAGAGAAAACACACAATTAATGCAGTAATTCATGAGAACGATTTTTTGCAAACATGGCACACAGAAAGAGATAAAGCCGTGAGCTTGATTAGGCAACCCCTGAATACATCCAGGTAGTAACAACGGTGGCGGCGCTGAAGCCGACTCATTGATACCCGAGAAAGAAGAAGACGACGAGTCCGGAGGGGTCACTGCATGAAGGGCCGCAGCTCCGATCACTATCGGATTAGATGATATGGGACGCTTTGTATTCCTGCCTCACATCGCCAAGAGATATAGCGATGACTTGCAAACTCCTCCCGTGCCAAATGTGACCGTTGACATTTCTTGTCTCAGCTCTGGAGCGTCCCGTAGCCCCCTGCTCTGACCAAATCACCTCAGGGCACAACCAGGTCCAACTGTTCACGGGATGCGATCTCACAAATAAGGCCCTAGTCCGGTAAAGTTCACACAATGTCGACGATATACAGTATCAAAACTCTGTATAATGAGAAAACATACAAACGCATATGCAAATATAGCTTTCAATACACAACAACATACACATTAACTGATGGATTTTGCAGATGAAATTCATACAATATGTGTCACAAAGAAATGATGGCTGGCTCTGTCCGTTCTGAAGAGAGATAAAATGGGGGCAGTGGGGCAAAAATAGAAGACAAAAAACAACAGGTTCAGTTCATATTTGTCATGTTGAATAACTGCACACACACACACACACACGCACACACACACACACACACACAGGAAGCTTAGGAGGAACGTAATTAAACCTCTCCAGTTGGGTTTTGACCGTACAAGTTCATATTACCACCACTCTCCCACTCCAGTGCTGCTGGGCTGCTGTCAGTCTTTGGGTCGCCCCCCATGTTGTGTGTGTGTGTGTGTGTGTGTGTGTGTGTGTGTGTGTGTGTGTGTGTGTGTGTGTGTGTGTGGGTGCGCG
>CAKAOH010008943.1:441-49874 GCA_916701665.1 Sebastiscus tertius | reverse complement strand
AAAAAAAAAAAAAAAAAAAAAAAAAAAAGGTAGGCCATTGGTTCGTTTGCTGAGAGGTCCCACCTGACCTGAAGGGCCGGGGCCCCGGAGGGAGCCCGTTAGTCGTCCAGGATGACCTTGACAAAACTGGCCACATCTGTGTCTTTGGAGTCGTGCACGGTGAAAAATGGATGTTGCTGCATTAAAAGAAGGGAAAGACAGCTTAGAAATATATTCTTGAATGAGAAAAAAAAAAAGATCCAATGATGATATTTACTTGTGAAATACACACATCATTGCCTCAGTGAGTTAACTGGGTAAGTCTGACCTCTTGTGGACAAAAACAAAAAAACAGAGCACACTGAGGGATGTTGATAGTTGCAAAGTAGCATAATATTTGTGTTTAGGGCTGCAACTAACAATTATTTTTATTATTAATTAATCTGCCGATATTTTCTAGATTAAATTGATTAATCATTTGGTCTACAAAATGTCAGAAATGTGAAAAATGTCCATCCCAGTTTCTCAAAGTCCAAAGTTAAATATCTTGTGACGTTCAAAACCCAAAGATATTCAGTTTGATGATATAAAACAAAGAAAAACAGGAAATCTCCATAATTGAGATGCAGAAAACTGAATTTTCTGCCAGTTTTGCATGAAAAATGACTTTGAAGTACGGCCGTCAATTGATTAAAATATTTAAATCATGATTAATCGCATATTTTTTATCTGTTCAAAATGTTCCTTAAAAAGGTAGATTTGTCAAGTATTTAATACTCTTATCAACATGGGAGTGGGCAAATATGCTGCTTTATGCAAATGTATGTATATATTTATTATTGGAAATCAATTAACAACACAAAACAATGACAGATATTGTCCAGAAACCCTCACAGGTACTGCATTTAGCATAAAAATATGCTCAAATCATAACATGGATAACTGCAGCCCAACAGGCAACAACAGCTGTCAGTGTGTCAGTGTGCTGACTTGACTATGACTTGCATGTGATTATCATAAAGTGGGCATGTCTGTAAAGGGGAGACTCGTGGGTACCCATAGAACCCATTTTCATTCACATATCTTGAGGTCAGAGGTCAAGAGACCGCTTTGAAAATGGCCATGACAGTTTTTCCTCGCCAAAGAATTAGTGTAAGTTTGAGCATTATTTAACCTCCTTCTCGACAAGCTAGTATGTCCAATGGATTCTTTAGGTTTTCTAGTTTCATATGATGCCAGTATCTTCACCCTGGCTTTAAAACTGAGCCCGCTGCAACCTAAAAATTGCAAGTTGTGTTAATGCGTTAAATAAATTAGTGCCGTTAAAATTGATTTGTGTTATTATCGCGTTAACTTTTGACAGCCCTACTTTATTTTAAATGTCTTGTTTTGTCCAAAACCCAAAGATCCTCAGTTTAATACGATATAAAACAGAGACAAGAAGGAAAACTCTATATTTGAGAGGCTGAAAGCAGCATTTTCTGCCATTTTTGCACTTTAACGATTAATCTATTATTATCAAAATAGTTGCCGATTATTTCTGCGTTGATCGACTAATCGATCAGTCGACTAATCGTTGCACCTCCATTTGTGTTGTTGTTGTTTTGGGGTAAGAGAATAATGATCTTAAAGCTACTTACCATTAATTCTGTATAAGCTGGTCTCTCATTTGGCTTCTTTCTTAAGCTGAAAATACAAAGAGATAAATGCAAAAGTGAGACAAACAGCAAAATGTTAATTTATTATGACTTCATATAAAACACTAAATCTTAAAATAGTCAAGTGACATATAAATATCAGCTCCACAGATACTGTACTGATGCAAACACAGAGCCAACGCTGACCCCTGCTGGGCCTCCGGGACACTTTTACAGCAAGGTGAAAGAGGAGCACCACCACAACGTCTACACATTTGTCATCGGGGCGCGAGACTCACCACTGGGAGATGAAGTCTACAAACTCTGGGGAGAAACGGTCGGCGGGCAGCTGTGGAGACGGCTCGTCAACCACCTGTTTGAGCTGCTGGAACGGGGTGCCCCATGAGTCGTAGGGGAACTTCAAAATGGCCAGTTCGATCTAGGAGACAGAGGAAGGCTCAGTTAACAAGGACCGTACGTGTTAGAGCTTAATTACATGTGATTATTGTGGTCGTGACTGCAGTGCAATGCTTTATAAAGCTAGGTGAGTCTGACTTTCAACTGCAACACAAACTATTTTGACAATTTCAGGGTTCACAGGTACACATTTTCTCATATAAATCAATTAACACCAAACCCAGACAAGTTTAATGCATTTCATTCAAGCTGCAATGTTGTTCAGTTATATTTAAATAACTGTAACCTTTAACTCCTACAATAACAGAAGGGATGTTCATGTACAATTCACCATGGAACTAGAAAAGAGAACTACAGTCCATTAACTTTTTGTCGCACGCCATAATATTATTATTACTACTACTATTGCCTTACTTATGTCGACATCAAGCTCGCTCTGGCCTGTGCTCTCTCACACAGTAGTAAACATTTTGGCTGCGCTGACTACTCGAAAAGCCAAGAAAAACACTCTGCTTGTATGATCAATTTATTTTTAGAAATTCAGAATTTGATATTTTAGAAAACACAATAGGGGTCATAGTCTGGAACCACAAATATTTTTCCATACTCTCTTCTTTTTCCCATACTTATCCAGACCTGGAAATTACTAACATCAACTTCCATACTTTTCCATACTGCGTATGAACCTTGCAGTTCAGAAATATTTACTACAGTATGTCATATTACAGAATAACTGAGGACAGCATGAACTACTACTGATGTGGCATCAATGTGGCACAGGTATTAAACCTGTCACCATGACTCAGCATTAGTGCTGTTTGGAAATATGAGTTACCTGTAATGGGATCTCCTTTGACATTGTTTAGTAAATGTGGTAATAATCATGGTGACAACATATCATTTTGTTGGGAATGCAGACTATATTATTATATCATTATTATATTATTGGAGCATTATGAAAAAAGGTGCAGAGTAGGAAGCAGCTCAACTTTCACTGCTGGGAAATACTTCTCTGTTTTTATTTACTTGTACTACACTTTGACACAAAAACAATATTTCGTTTTGAGCATGTAAACATAGTTAATAAGAGTTAGTGACGTGAGGAGGGAAGCAATGACGTGGATTAATTTCACTTGAACGTCATCACAAATGACTTTAAGAGCCACATTTTGATATCCAACACGACTCACCATCGTAATACCAAGACTCCAGATGTCCGACTTGACGCTGTAGCCTTTCTGGTTGAGGTCAGGGTTGATCCGCTCGGGCTGAAATGGAAATTATTGGCAACAGATCAAGTACCGACACTATCTGGAAAATCATGAACAACAATCATAAACTATAATTATACTGTAATATTTAGGAGAGTTTTACTAACTTCTTTAAAATGCATTTACTGAATGACAGAAAAAAAGAAGTTCTGATAATAAATACAAACTGATAAAAGCTATTTCAATATCAGACATGAATGAAAAATAATTTAAAAAAAAGGCATGTAAAGATGAGAATAAATGTAATTGGGTGAAGAACAAATCTGTGGGATAAAATGTGTTTTTCGATTTAAAATAACACGCTGGTTTTGTGAGGCGACATTCCTTCATGCAGGCAAGATGTTTGAAAGCTTTGGGGTTCGGACAGTAGAGGCCTGATTAATATCCTCCTGGTCTGTGGATTTCTGACACGGGCAATCCCTCAGCCAATATCTAGAGAATCCTTTCCTCAATCTCAGCTAGCCGGTACCAGGAGTCTCTTACCGCCATGTAGGGCTTGCAGCCTGCATCCATTGTTTTAGCCACAGAGTCCACCAGGTGGCCACTGATGCCAAAGTCGCACATTTTCACTCGACCCTCGGTGTTGATCAGAACATTGGAGGGTTTCACATCTGGAGAGAGACATTGTTGTGAAAATGATGAGAGAGAACCAGCAAATAGGGCTGCACAATTAATCCAATATCAATCGCGGGCACGATTTCGGCTTCCCACAATTAAATGAACACGATCGACTGCGATATTGACGTTTGAAATTAAATTCTGCTCATAGAAAACTGCATATCAAGTCAGCCACCAGCTGGCGATCAAGATGTTTGGCTTCACTTTTAGATATTATCTATACATCCAATGTGTTTCTGATTAAATTGAGAGCATCAAATTGTTTATCTATCCTCTTAATGTTGATCATTTTGCTCTCAAAGTGCACCAGATTGAAGCATTTAACTTTAAAATGTAGCTAACAAAAGGGGTAGGGTTAATATTCCTGTATTTCTTCATATTGGAATATATATAGCAGAACAAATATTGCAATGTCAGTGCTGAAAACTGTGCTCTGTTTATTTTAATGCGAAAGTGCAATAAAAATATGATGACGCTAAAATCAATGAATAATCGTGATTATCATTTTGGCCATTTTAATCGTGCAGCCCTACCAGCAAACCAACAAAGAGAAACATAAACAGGAAATTGAAAACTGTGTATACTCTGATGATGTGATTACCTCTGTGTATCACTGACAGGTTATTGTGCAGGTGCTCTAATGCCTTGACGATCTGTGGAGAGAATGAAGGAAAAAGGTTGAATGCCTCGAGAGCTTTATCTGTAGATGATATCTCATGATCACAAGGGTTCTACATGCACATTAATACAAATAAAAAAAGGTTGAAAATATATCAATTCAATGAATTATTTGTTTTATGATCTGCTTATTAAATGTTATTTCCCTGGAGTCATACATATTTTATTAAAGGCAACAAATATATAAGTAACTGGTGAACGCAGCGTCAGCCCACAGAGCTACTTCTAAGTAGAAGAACAACAACACTGACATTTTGAAATGTCATAGTAGCAAAAGCACAGGTGCATTCAATAACATAAACGATAGCTGCATTCCACTAAAGGGAGGTACTGTATATGCCGGTTCACTGGAATTTCTTAACGGGACACTCAATGGAACTGAGCCATCGTTAATGTGAGCATGTAAAAGAGGAGTGGAGTGGAAAAGGTTAATGTACATATAAACGCACTTGATATCTTAAGCTGGGCATTAACTGTACGATTTTAGAAATGCTGTTGTGTAATTCCTGCTCCTACTGTACGGGTAGATGGTTTGCGATGTGAAGCCAAATCTCACGATTTATGTGCTCACACTGTACGGTCCGATCGTCAGCCACGACCTGAGTGCTCAAGCTGTACGTATAAAATAGTCTCTGCCAGCCGTTCTGGCTGTTGACGGTTGTCAATAATGATTTGTTGTGCAGAAATGTACTGCCTTGATCATCTGTGCCATCCTGTCTGCTGAAACGTCCTAAAAAAGAGGCGGCGGCGTATATGGACTCGCAGGTGGGAGGAAGACGTGGACAGTATGGCTTGTCCATTTTGCAGAGAGAATTGGAGGTAAGCTAGCTACGTTTTACTATATCTATTGTAGCCTACATTGTTATCTTGATAGAAGAAAAAAAAAAGGTAGAAAAAAGGCACTGTTGTTCAGGAATCGGCTCGTGGCTCTGCTGGACTAAAATCATACAGTATGCCCAGTTTTAATGATACTTGTTGTGTAAAAAAAAAAAGGGACAGGACGTACTGCTACTGTGATCTTGCCCAAGATGTCCTCTGGGATTTCTTTTCCTTTCTCTATAACCTTCTTATAGAACTTATCCAGAGACGTGTCCATCAGCTCCATACAGATCCAAACATCCCCCTGAAAAAAACAAAAATAAATAAGAAACAAGATGATCACACACTCGACATATGCAGGAGTTCATATGTATCATAGTTTACTCACCTCTCTGAAGAGGGCGCCATAGAAGGTCACGGTGAAGAAGCAGTCCACCGTCCTCATGGAAATATCCAAGTCCATCAGAAGCCTCTTCTGCTCCAGAGTGTTGACGGTGGCACGAATCCTCTGCAGACACAGTAGGAAGATAGATTTTAAAATCAAACGGTATCCAGTATCCTAAACCCCCCCCCCCTCAATATAACATGTCATAGATCCGATAGATCTGACCCAAATGAGCTCATATGTTGAATACATCTGTGAGTCACGGAACTATTTTAAAAAGCATGGTGCATTTAAAGATCAGGTAACCGGAGTAGCAGCCCACCTTGACAGCCATGATAACACCACTGGGCACATGTTTCATCTTGTCCACCACCCCGTACGCCCCCCTGCCCAGCTCCTCAATCTGCTCCAAGTCATCGGCCTTCACCACAAAGTTCTGGACAAGAAGAGGAAGGAGAAGTTACATTGATGTGTGCGTTTCGGGAGAGCAAACAGCAGAACAGCATGAACACAGAGCCGACTTTACCTGATCTCCAATTGTGACGCAAGCTTTTGAGTCAAGATCTCGAGGCGGCCTGCAGGGAAACAGAGAAACACTCAAGCATGAGCAACAGTGTGTGGTCGGTTTTAATGACACAATACTCAGTAATGGAATATTCACACTCTTAAGAGAAACTGTGCACATTTATTAGTGCATTTTTAAGATTCATTTGAAGCAAAAATTGATTTAAGTCAGAGCTAAATTTCTGTATTTCTTTATTGGTCGTCATTAGGCGACAAAACGTGCATTTACATCGGCGTTCATTGTAATGTAATGGGTATTTTACTTTCAACTCTCGTCCCAAACTAGTCCCAAATTAATTTTCATCCTCCCCGATCATATTTTTTTCAGTCCTGGGATGACGGGGCATCCTTAAACTCGAGCTCTGCTCACCCATCTTTTAAGTAGTTACGTCTCCAGTCTGACCTCGAGCTTTGTTTGTTTACGTGACGTGACGTCATCCGACTTTGTAATGATAACACAGCGCTGATACGCCAAAATTAACTAAATGGGTTTTATTTCCGTAAAAAAAGCAAAACGACAGCGGGGGCGGTGGGTACGTAATGTAATCGGTGTGTCCCCGGCCACCGTGTAACACCGATAACATCGACAAACCTACACGGGACGTGACGTGACGCTCTTAGGACACCGTGTCTCTCTCTGCAGCCGAGTTATCTGCCATCATTACAGTTCTTGTTGAGTTATTCCTCGTTCAGCTTCTCCTAAAGTTACATTTCATTTTGAATTAATGAAAGTGACGTTGTGTGACTCCCGTCATGCGGTGCGTTCAGTGCGTGCGAGGCAGAAACCTGCAGTAGTGCTTTGTTTTTTCTACAATTGAATATTAATTTTCATATTCTAATGTCTATTTTTTTCTTCAAATTTAGAATATTCGTTAACAGCCCTAATATACACCGATACAGATATAGCTGCAATAATAATCCTAAAACCGCTCAAAGCGGGCCGATATGTTGTCCCAGCCATTTTAGCGTTCTGGCTCTGATTTTGAGACCCTCTTAGGATGGTATGGCTGCTGTGCTGTCATTGTAAAAAAAAAAAAAAGAAAAAGGAGGCTTACGCTGCTGCTGCTGGTGTGGGCTGTGCAAACACTTCTTTGGCCAGCTTCAGCCCAGGGTTCTTCTTCTTCCCTTGGAGACAAGAAATTAGAAAACCATTACCATCTCAGCTCCATGACACACAAACAGGGATCAATAAAGCTGTATTTAGTAACAACCACAAGCCAGTATGAGCCCCAGTGTTTTGTAGAAGGACTGAGACAAATGGACTTCACATCTACAGACTCTTATGAGTTTAGAGCGGAGGTTTGCCACAACAGTCTAATTCAGGCCATTAAGTGCCAACTAAATGGACTTTGCTTGTTTTTAATACATCCACACCGGTCTATTGATAGGGGATTTTATTCTATTGTGTGGTGGTGAAGAGTTTTTCCAAGGTAACAATCAATTTGCAGTTGCCTCTCTGACACAAATGATCGGTTATCTATCTGGAGATTAGGTGTACTCAGAGCTGAGGCCCTGCAGTAGGGAGAAGGTGGACTAAATGACTAATCGACATCGGTATGATGACTCAAAAGGAAGGGAGGGGGGGTGCAGGGGAAGTTTTTGCTGTTACGATAACTGCTATCAAATTAACTATTAATGTTTTTTTTTTTTTCCTTTTTGACTCTTTTTCTTTTATCCAATCTCAAGTTTACATTTTTTCATATCTGAGTATGGTGTCGTGAACTGTGCAGCTCCGGGAGCGTTCTGTGTTAAATCCGTGACAGCAGTGAGTTCATTCATAAACACAGTTTACCAGCAGCCTCTGGGACTTCCCACAAGGGGCCGCGAGTCCCTGCCAGAATGACACAGCTACCGGGCAGCAGCAACACATGAAAAACAACTTTTTGGACACGGACACTCGTGTTCAGCGTGTTCGAGGTCGCCAGGAAAAACAGAGCACTTTTCTTGACCTTTATCTGCGTGTGTGTGCTAGGAAGGACTTGGCCACAATTTCACCCACTGGGATTATGATGAGAAACAGTTTCAGACCCGGCTGGTTATTTCCTGCTCTTGTCCTGTTGCACACAGGGCTTGGGCCGGGCTGTGCAATTACTCAGGGAATACTCAGAGAAACTGGTTTAATGCACAAGCACCTTCGCTTCAGAACAAATGCACCAGCTCTCGTTATTACTGTGGGGTTGTGTTTGCCATTGAGTGAGTCACAATACTCCAGTGTGGAGGAAGTACGATTGGGTAAACCCCTCCTTGCCAGAATAAGCTGGAAGGGAAGTGAAGTTTTACAGAGATTTTCAGATTCTATGGCACTGCAACGTCAGACAGGTCCATTTTGTGCTGCAGCCCTAAAATAGGCCTACAGTGTCTGGACAGACTACGGTAGTCTCATGTGCTAGGGGAGAGATTGAAGTGTGATTTACTCACACATGCTCGGTCAAAAATAGATTTTGCGTTTCCTCTGCGTGGGATAAAGTGCGAGCACTCAAAGCGTTCCGATGACCTGACAAATAAGACAGCCTTTTGTTCATGGACCAAAATTAGTGTAGCATGCGAACATGGCAGTACAAAAAACACCTGACATGCTGTTTGAATTATACTATACACATGCAGTTTTTGTTTGTTTAAATTAAGTCTGAGTTACTGCTAGACATATTTACTGTGAAATATTAATGGACTTAGACTAGCTCCTCTCAGGTGGCGGTGCGTGCAGCGAGCCTGTAGCCGGGAGTGTTTGGTGGGATATGACTCACAGCCAGTCAGACTGCACACATCCGCCTAAAACACAACAACTGTCAGGACCCTTTGGGAAATATGATGTCACTTCACTTGGCCTGCTTGCTGCCTGCTGTCCCCCATCAGGGCCAACTGAGGAACAGCTTTCTGTTGCGGGACCGGCCTGGTCCTCCAACTGAGCCCTGATCAGACATAATCGTGCCATGACATCAACCGCAGCTGTAGGGCTGTGTATTGGCAAGAATCTGGCGATACGATACGTATCATGATACAGAGGTAACGATTCAATACATTGCAATACTGCAAACTAGGATTCCAATTAAATTTTAGTCAAACTGTCATAGTATAAAGAACACACCACCATTTGTATAAAATCTGAGTAAAGAAAAGTCACTATGTGAAATGGCTACTATGGAGACTATGGAGTCTCAGCTTTACATTCACATTTGTACTGCATTTGCCACAAACTGCATGGAATTAACATAAAGTGGGCATGTCTGTAAAGGAGAGACTCGTGGGTACCCATAGAACCCATTTTCATTCACATATCTTGAAGTGAGAGGTAAATGGACCTCTTTTTCCTCGCCAAAATTCAGCATAACTTTGGAGCGTTACTTAGCGTCCTCCGCGACATGCAAGTATGACCTGGTTGTGGTTGGTACCAATGGATTCGGCAGATTTTTAAGGGGTTGATTAAAAATCAATACAGCGTTTTGGAGAATTGATACAGTATCGTAAAACATGATATCGCGACACTCATGTGTATCGATTAGGGGTTGTCAAAGTTAAGGCAATAATAGTGCGTCTTTTAGGTTGTAGCGGGCTCAGCTTTAAGTTAGAGTGAAGATACAGGCATCACATGAAACTACATACATACATTTGCATAAAGCACGCATATTTGTCCACTCCCATGTAGATAAGAGGATTAAATACTTGACAAATCTCCCTTTAAGGTACATTTAAGGTACAGATACAAATTTGTGATTAATCGCGATTGACTATGGACAATCAAGTGATTAATCACGATTACATATTTTTAATCAATTGACAGCCCTAGTATCCATATTTTCTTACACCCCTACTAAGTTGCAGTCAGAGTACATTGAGGCAGTGCATGAAAAATGCATGCATGCACAGATACCATTTCCCAGTGCTTGCTTGTAATCTATGCCATTGTCTGTGGTATATCCTGAAATTAAACATTTATATCAATGTGCATTGAAACTTTGTTTTATATCTAAATATAGCACAAGGTGCATTTTGCATTTTATACAAAAAAACAACCTACACTGCACATTGTTCCTCACATGGGAAGAGCTTCATGAAGCTTAAGTATTTCATAGTAAACTCATTATACTTGTAGTGTAAGTATTGATCAGTGTGTCTTAAACAAATCAATATTTTTGCTGAAGCTGTGTTGGAGTTATCACTATCATCGGCTGCTACAGACAGTGGTGGTGGTGACTCTGTGCGCTTTTACAGGAAATGCAGTAATTCTTAGAAAGATGTTCAGTGGAAACTACCCCGGAGAGATTGCGGTGATGAATACGCAACGTGAACAAGAATTTCTGGATTGTGCATGGAATCAAAGTGTCAATAGCTGTGTGGCGAGTCACCATCAGGAAGCTCCAGCCTTAGAGTGGGTCCATATACAGAAAAAGGATGACTCATGCACATATAATCTTGCACACCACCCTATCCTATCAGTGCTGTTAGGGAGAACCCAATCTCCAAACATGCCTCAGCAATACCATGCAATGCACTTAAGGCCCACTCCTCCCTTATTGACCACAACTCCTTGCAGAGGCCAGAAAAAGACTTTCGCAGAGACACATCGGGCCTGCACACAATAATTACAGCACAGAACCTGTGTAGCAGCTATAGAGAGTCTGCTTGCAGCCAGTGAACTGTCAACAAAAGAGAGGCGGCACTAGGTATTGGTGCTGCAAGTCAAAACATGCCATGGTAGGCCAAAGGCTGTGATTGCCTGAGCCAATCTGCACAGCCCTCTCAAAACAGTGTGTACTCCCGACCATGGCAACGCTAGTATGATTGTGTAACAGCACAAGCGGTGAACTTGAAATGTAAATTGACATCATCATCGTGCTGTGTGTGTGTGTGTGTGTGTATGTGTGACGCAGAGGAAAGACCTTGATTTTTCCAAGGTGTGTATTTTATTCAACAGTGATTACACAACACAGACTCACTGGCGGAAGCCAAGTGTGTGATAGCGCCATGGTTCATTGGCGGATTTACAAAAAGAAAGGAATTTACACCACGGGGGTGAAAAAAAAAACGTTACTATGGACGCAGTTCTAATGTCGGACTCTAGCGGAAAGTTGTTTGTGTCAAATTAGTGATTTCTTAAGTAAGTAGCCGTGTAATAAGCGGGATAATGTACAGCTAGCGGGGTCATTGTTGAAACCCCTTCAGGGCGATGTCGGGGTTTCTTTCACAACAATGACCGACTCGCTGGACATTATCCCTTACTTAATTAACCTCTAAAAAATCCGACGGTCTACCGTCGGGCCTGGCCACTATTCGATCTTTCACAGGTTGTAGCAGGCTCAGTTTTAAAGCTACAGTGAAGATACCGTATGAACTAAAAAGTCTGAGGAATCCAGTGGTACCAACTATTTCATACTTGTCTTGAAGGGGGCTAAATAACGCTCTAAACATAGGCTAAATTTTGTCGAAGATAAACTGGCATGGCCATTTTCAAAGGGGTCCCTTGACCTCTGACCTCAAGATATGTGAATGAAAATGGGTTCTATGGGGACCCACGAGTCTCCCCTTTACAGACATTTTTTAAATGTTTTATTTAGCCTCTATTTAACCAGATAGTACTCATTGAGATTAAGAATCTCTTTTGCAAGAGAGACCTGGCCAAGACAGCAGCATTTAAACATACATTAAAGTTTCAGACACCACAACATAAATAAATACAAAATAATAAAATACATAATAAATACATAACATAATATCATGCAAAACACATTAAAATCAAGCCAACAAACACTTGACATGCTCACTTTATGATAATCACATGGGCAAAAAACATGCATTTTTTTTGCATGTTGTAAAAATGTTATTTTCGTCTAGTGCTAAATAGTTCATTCCTGGTGTGTTCTTTATATTATGACAGTTGTCCCAAAATTACATTCAGAAAAATCACAATATATCGCCTTGTTTACAGTATCCTTGTATCACGATACGTATCAGTATCGTATCGCCAGATTCTTGCGAACACACAATCGATCAGTCATGAGTCAGTAGGCCAACAAAAAGTAGAAACACCTGTGGTCCCAGTGAGCTCCACTTTAACCCAAAGAGAGAGTGAATCCCAGCTGAGCTGAGGGGCACAACTTGTGTTGGTAATTTACAACCTGGCAACCTTTTATTTATCGTGTAAATGCTTTTAGCCAACCACAACAACAACTTTACACAAAGAAGTGTAGCATTTAGCTTGAACACACTATCAGTTCTGATAAAAAATACCTTCAAATCTTTTCCATAATGATATAGAAAGCAGGAAAAAGACATGCTGGCTAGCTGCTTTTTTCCTCTCCTCTCTCTCTCCTCTCTCTCTCACACATGCAGCTTTTCCACCTGGCAAGGTTACAAACATCTAGCTAGCTTAAATTACTTCAAACTGCAGCTCCTTATTTAACATAAATGCACGGTTTGTTTGGTTAAAATAAACAATAAAAGAGTGGTAGAAAAAAAGCAACACTTACCTCCTTTAGACAGAGACATTTCCCCTTTGCTTTGATGAGGGGGAAGGGAAGCACAAAGACTTTTCTACTCCCTCCCTCCCTGCATCTATCTCTGTAGCTTTACAGCCGCTCAGGATCGCTGCTGGCTTGTGCAAAAAAACACACACACGAGCAGCAGCCTTTAAAAACCTCGTGCAATCTTTGCAGCTTCAATCGTCGTTCAATGATCGCTTAGCAGACGAATGCACAACTTTAAATCAAGTCGCTGCGCCGTGTTGTTGTACAGTTCCGAGTTTTAGTTTTGCTAACAAAAAAACCTGCACTTTTTAGGGGTGGCCAAAGTCTGACAGCTGAAGGTGACGTAAGGCGACGTGATGACGTGTTTCCTGCCCTCCCGCGCTAAGCATCATGGGATGAGTAGTTTTGTGCCCAAATATTTCATTCACAAACAGGAAAAAAGTTTTTTATCTTTTTCTCATAGAGTTTGACGCTACTCGACTCACTCAGTTTACTAAACAATAAAATAATAATAGGCTATAGGAAAGTTATCATTATTATTATTATTCTGAAACCTCAGATTTAATTTGTTTGTATTTAAAATATTTAATCGCGATTAATCACATGATTGTCAATGATTAATCATGATTAATCACAAATTAATCGAACATTTTTTATCTGTTCAAAATGTACCTTAAAGGGAGATTTGTCACTCTTATCAAATATAATAAAAAGTACAATAATACAATATACATTAAATAATAATACAGTATATATATATACATACTGTATATAAAATACATTATATATATAAATATATATATTTAATGTATTTTTTTTAATCTTATCTTATGCTCATGTGTACTTATCTGTTCTGTGTATGTGCTGCTACTATTTACCTGAATTCTTTTGTGTGTTATCATTTTTTTCAATAAAAAATAGGATGTGTAGTTTGTATTGAGTGAGCACTTTTAGTCTTTTCCTACAATTAAAGGGACTGTTTGTAAGAATCAGAAATGCTTGTTAACAGCGGCACCTGTGGCCATTAAGTCAACGAAAGTCAGCGTCGGGCTCGCGCTTGTGCTTGCTCTAAATAGACATGAACGAGCATCGCTCAAAACAGTGAGGCGACACACGTCAGCTACAACCATAATATCACTCAATATTACAGCTGCTTGTCATCCACTGTACATTTACTAGATATTCTCAGAGCTACGAAGTCTTCTGCAGTGTGGAGTGTGCGCGCATGCACGTGAGGTGTAGCAAGCTGAGTCAAGGCAAGCAGGCAGGTAGAGGAGCAGAGTACAGTAGAGACTCCGTCCCTGGAGACCAAAGCTACGGTCTCCCGGTCTCACACTACAGTAAGATAAACCGTTCATTTTGCTTCAGTAAAGTTTATTTTTGCAAATCCTATATGGGCCAACACAGACACAATTTTCTTATGTTATTGCCTTTTATTATTTCTTTTTTTGTTTCAGGATGAAAATCACATACTGGTGTAATTTATTTAAAAGCTAGATAAAATGCATGTGTAACAATAAATAATGAATAAATAGCAAAGGACTCACTGTCTTGCAAGTCAACTAGTATACAAAGGAACACTGATAATGGGATTGCACTTTAATTTACACATTTTGGTATGTAAACAACATATACAAGTACGGTATACAAGAACTAAAAATCTATAGTGAAATGCATTAAATTAATAGCAATAACATTTTATTTTAAAGCAAAACTCCTATAGTACCTATGCAAACAACATTAAACCATCACATAGATTTAATAAATTCAAGGAACAAACTGCTGAACTATAGAATACCTGAACAAATAATACAGTACAGTGTTTTTTTTTAGTATGCATGAAATACTGAATACCATCATTATTGGGATAATCGCTGCTTTAAATTGTGAGTCCTTTTCTTGTACCAAACACCTCCTTGCTAAACAGAGATGTCACCGACCTGATGCATAAACATGTGCTGTGAGATGAGTTTACTTTGGAATATGTGATTGTGTGGGTGGAGGGTGGATAACCGATAGTAAGGCCACACCAGATTCCTGCCTTTACTTCCTGGCAACAAGGAGGGTATGGTAGAGAGGTTTTATGACGATGTGCAGATAGAGGGAGCTGTCAATCAGGTACTCTGATGCGCGGCGCTGCAGGTCGGCGTCCACCAGGAAATCCCCGGCCTCCTCTGTGCTCTGGTGGAAGTTATAGACGTGGCGGACCACCACTTTTCCTTGCTGTCTTGCCATCACGATCACAGTCTTCTGGAAACTCACTCCGGCAAAGTCAGGACTCGAAGTGGCTGGCGTTACGATGATGCGAGGTCGACCTCCATCCGTGCGCGTGGGCTGCATTGCACCAAGCTCGGTATAGGTCGACCTAGCGCTGAGTGGGAGCCAGCGAGGAGAGAACAGGGCGTTCCAGGTCACTCTCTTGCTGGAGTCGTGGCCGCTGGGCCCGAGCTGGGTCTGGAAACTGAAGCTGCGGTCATCGCGGGTGGGGTTATTGATGACCCAAGGGGAACCCCAGGAGGTGGACAGGTAGTTACGGGGAGTGAAAATACTGCAGTTGACATCAAAGTACTTGGCCAGCTGGATAGGTGAGGCAGAGTGAAATTGGAAAGCGAGGTAGAGCAGATCGCGGATAGACTCGTAATGCTTCTGCAGGAGGGCGGATTGCTTCTGAAGACGGAAGAGGTGCTGAGGGGGAATCATGCCGTATCGAACAGCCCTCAGGGCACTCTCCACCGTCGAACTGACAGGCTGGTTCTGGCTAATCCAGGCCTCCAGGGCCTCGTAGAGCTCCAGCTCCGTCTGCAGAATGAGGTCGGAGCGCTGGAGCAAGGAGAGGAGCAGGTCTTCACTGATGGAGCCCCATTCTCCGCTCTGCAGAACAGAAGACAGGTTCCAGGACAGGTACTGCAGGCAGCTGTCCCGCAGGACCACATCCCCAATTTGTAATGCATAGTTGTACCAGCCAATCACATGGCCTGTGGGCGACTCACTGGACAGATGTTGGGTCATGTATTGGGTCAGACCCTGCTGCAAGCCCCACACGTGATACTTGCTGGCCAGCTTGTGGAGAGAAATGGCCTGATCTAGCCGCACTGAGATGTCACCGCAGTACAGATACCTGCAAGAGGGTAAAAAATATTTTCAGTTAAGGCATACTACTTTTTTCCTCTCCTCACGTCTGAGTCACTGAATAAACCCACGCTGTCAGATTTTCAACTGTGAGCCTCAAACAGCAAATGTAATTTTAGAATATTTCACAAGATGGAGCATCTCACTTCTCCAAAAGGAGAGAAAAGGCAAAATGGTGAGTGAAGATTTATACTTGTGGGTAGACACAATGGCGTCTACACAGTTTCTTGAATGGGTTCATGTGAGTGAACCTGATTAACAAATCTGATTACACCATGAGTCACCCTCACCTGATAAACTTGTCAAAGACAGCTGCACAGTCAGGCGTCTCCCTCAAAACCACAGCGCTGTTGTTGCGAGTGAGCAGCAGCTCCTCAAACACGTCGCTCTGCAGCGTGAGAACCAGGCTGTGGGCCTGGATCACCTTCACCTCATCCGTGTTGATGGTCTGCACCCGCAGGGTGACGTCGCTACCGTTCCCCAGGGCCAGCAGGGTCTCCATGCGCTGCACCAGGCCCATGGAATGATTCAGCACCGTGGCCCCGGTGTCCACCGCTGCTTCCAGCTTCAGGGCAGCTGTGGGGAAAGAAAGCAGAAGATGACGCAGCAGCACTTTGACATTCTTAATTTCGTCACCGTAATTTGCATGAGCCCGTCTCTGCTTTTCAAGATTTCACAGCAGAATTTGTGTGCGTTTGTTCTACAACTTTAGATTTGACACAGCAAGAACTGGAAAAGTACTCCGTAACTCTTCGACTTAACCACAACTGATATTATGTGTCAGCGCACTTCTGTTCTTCTGGTTTCAATTCATAGATAACAAGCCAGGTGGCTGACTCAGAAAACCTCCGACACCAGGTCGCTCAGAAAAGAATCTTGACTTTGCGGCGCCATTGCAGATGGCTGCTTCTATGGTTCTCCTCAAGTACAAAAGGCACATACTGGAGAATCACACATGAAAGACTCAGCGTGACAAGCTGCTGTTTCCATTCTGCCACACAGCCATCAGCAGCCTCGTTGGCCTATTACCCGGGTTTAATGAGACACAGGGGGAGCACATTGGCTCCCTGGAAAGTCTTCATATCTCTACCACAATCAAGCGCCCCCCACTTCAAAGTAACCTTTTTCCAATTAGCCAGCCAGCACCCTGAGCCAGCTGAGCGTGGTGTGGGGGTTTGTTTCGACAAATGATTCTGGCACACCATAGCTAATTGAAAAAGCACCAAATTCCTCATGGAACAGTATATATTACTACATCTGAAATCACATATTTTACACTGTGTATACCCAATATGTGTGCTATCGTTCAACATACTTTTGACGCACTGAGCAGTAATTTACGTTGTCACTTCCTGAGAGCCTCCTTGCCAGTTGGAGACGTGTAACCGTGGTAACCCATGCCAACCTCATGTGACCAAAACAACGATTTGTGAGAGTCGAAGTCTGATTAATAAATATATATTAAGTGAAATCTTATACTCACACTTAAATTGAAGTGTTATTGATGTCACAGAGCTGTCTGTCAACATCTGTTATTATGAACGTTGTCGTCACTACCGCGTAGCATTGTGGGATATTTATGGTGCCATAGTGTCCAGCGTTTGCATACTGTAATATTTCACTTCAATAGTATGCAATTTGTGTACTATTGGTGCTAAAAAAATCTCACATACTGTTTTAGTGTACTTACAACGTGCTACCTACTTTTTTTCTGCTTCTGAAAGAAAAAAAGATTCAATTCAAAGTAAACAAAAAAAAGTTATGAATCAAGAATGCTTCAGTGTGTCTTCCACTCAAGCTGAGAAGAGCTGAAAACATTGAATAAAACATTTTAATACAATCCTTAAATATAGGATTAGATGGCGAATTCCAGATGAAATCTAATCTGACAGCACAGGAATGTGACCTTCGATAGCAAAATCAGTCAAATTGTTTTTTTTTTTTGAGGAGTGAGACAAGCTTTCCTTCGGCGGCTTGCAACGTACTGTATCACTGAGCCGGCACAAAGCCAGGCAGCAAATGGACTTGCCTGTCTCTCCCTGCATCCAGCAGACAGATAGATGAGGACAGGATGAGTAGAATAGATAAATACCCATCCCCTGCCCTGAGGCTGAGCACGAGCCACACATTCATGCCGTGCCCTACTACCCACTGACAGTATGGGGGAAGCTGGACTGAAATAGAACAACACAGCTTCTCTTACAATGAAGGATATAACAATAACAAAAAGATGCAAAGGTGATAAGACTCTTTGAAACTACTGATTAGTTATCTTACCTCCTCTAACTGTGACAGAGTGGATTAAGAGGAGCAGGGTGCCCACACAGACCCAGGCAGGGATCCCTTGTTCACGTGAGCGAACCATATCTTCTCAGTTCTTCCCTGCCTCTCTTCCTTTGTCCTTTCCCCCTCTCCTCCTGACTCTTCTTCTTCTTCTGGCTGCTGTGCCTTTTTTTGTGGCTTGCAGAAAGGTGTGTGTTGCCCCGAGAGTGTGTGTGTGCCGCCCGGCTCCCTGTCCCGCACTCTTTATGTAGGACGCTGGCCTTTCCCTGGCGCATCTCGCAACCCCACGGACTCCATTGATTGGTGGAATCTGGCAGGGGCGTTGCTATAGCGACAGCTTTGATTTTGAATTCCTCCCTTTTGGATGTTGCATGGCATTGATCGGCGGCACTGGGCCAAGCAAGGACTCAGCTTAATGTTTTGGGGGGTTTTGTTTAGTTTAAAAGTCAGGGAGGTTAGGCGCTATTAACAATCAATATTAACACAGTTTCATGTTTTAGTGGCACTCAGATTGCAGCAAATCTCTGGGCTGCAAAATGTTGTTTGTGATATCTAAGTTAAGCACAATCAGCGTCATATAATGAGCAAGTTAATTACAGAAGGTTGTCATTGAGACTGATCTGCCAAAAGTAATTGAGGCTCTAATATGTGTGACAAACTGCATTTTTGTAGGACAGTCTTTCAGCTGAGAACAATTATTCCTCTGATGGCACGTTAATCTCACTAATGGAAGGATGATTTCATTGGGTCTGCTCATCAATTAAAGGCAACCCTCGTTGATCAAATTCAGCTGCCAATCAGGATCTCATGTCGTCACATTACAGATCAAAAACATTTTTCAATGTTGCATCAGAAAAACCTCGCAGAGGGCAGAGGGTTTGATGTTTAATGTGCGTGATACAAACTCCGGCTGGATATGGAGGTAATGGGAACAGGGAACACACTAACCTCCTAGCTATGATAATCAATAGCAATAACATACAGTAACAGGGAGGAAGGAACAGAAGGAAATGTGAAATGGCAGTGATGACAACAATAGGTTCAGAGAGATGTTTATATCTCTCAGTTAGCATCGATCCGTCAGTCAGAGATGGGTCAGTCAATACGAGGATCCAAGTTATCAAAAAGATAAGCTCAGTATGGATTCTTTCTTTTGTAATCATTGCATCTGACTGGGCCATTAGTCCAATCACAACATTCATACTAACATGCTGCAATGTGACAGATGTGTTTAAAATAGCTCCAACGGAGAGACAGACAGGGAGAGACATCGTTTCAGAGTGAACTGGGTTGTGGTGGCGCCCCGAGGGCTGCCAGGCTGCGGTAAAAATGCAGGAGGAGAGGCGTCCTGCGAGAACACCGACCTGAGCCACTGCTATGAATAACCTGACAGGTTCTCGGAGGAGAGCGGTGCTGCTGATGCGCCCTAATGAAGCCTGCTGCAAACAAAATGGACCAGACAACAACAAGAGCACGGGATCATACTGTATAGGGTGGTGTCTTCGGTTTGTTTTACTTTCTGGAGGTTGATACAGATGCAAGATTCATGAGCTTTATGTGAATGCTATGAATCTATATGGATGCAAATACTGTTGTCAGTGGCGGACTCAGGCTGCCTGAGGGGCAGGGGGGAGAAAAGCACCAACTGCATGCGGTGATGGGGGCATTAGCGCACAGAAAGCATGTAGCATGTAGGGCAGCCTTAATGGCACTGCATTGCATCCTCTCAACTTGAAGGCCACCCTAGAGGCTATCTTATCAAGTTTCTCCATTTAAGGCCACCCGTAGAGGGCATTTTATTAAGTTTCCTTTATTTAAGGCCACATCAGAGGATATTTCAGGCCACTCTACAGGACATACTATCAAGTTTTCTGCATTTAAGGCAACCCTAGAGGGTATTTTATCAAGTTTGCTATGGGATTTTCTCCACCCTAGAGGACATTTTAGCATGTTTTCTCCATTTAGGCCATCCTATGGGACATATTATTACATTTTCTCCATTTAAGGCCACCCTAGAGGGCATATTATCAAGTTTTCTCCATTTAAGGCCACCCTAGATGGCATTTTATCAAGTTTTCGCCTATAAAGGCCACCCTAGAGGGCATATTATCAAGTTTTCTCCATTTAAGGCCACCCTAGATGGCATTTTATGAAGTTTTCTGCATTTAAGGCCACCCTAGAGGGCATATTATCAAGTTTTCTCCTTTTAAGGCCACCCTAGAGGGCATATTATCAAGTTTTCCCCATTTAAGGCCACCCCAGAGGATACTTTATCATGTTTTCTCCATTTATAGCCACCCTAGAGGGCACTGCATCATGTTTCATCTACCATAGGGGCATCCAAGAGAGCACTTTTGTTGTGTTATTTTTCAAACAGGGGGCACCAAGAGGGGCGGACACCACCCCTGTCCCCTCCCTGAGTCCACCAGTGACTGTAGTTGAGCTACATAATGAAAACAGAATAAACCCAAAGCCCTCTTTACGTGTGCATCTGTAAAGGGCATGCCCTTCATTAAGGTCACATTGCTTTCTCCTTTGAGATCAGCTCCTATTAAGAATCTGCTAACAGGACCACAATGCAAAGCGATGGATTGACGAGCTGCTGGGTTCGTGAGAGAGCGCCCCTCGGGGACGGGATCCATTGAGGAATCGATGCACCACGGGGGGCCTCCATCACGCAGTATAAACAGTGCGTTTAGTGCTGGCTGAATGCCAGAGCAGAGCGAGCTTCAGCAAGGTGTCCTGGATGACCTTACTCTTGTGCTGAAGCCGGAGGGGATGCACTAGATAACCTGGTCTCCAAAACGTGACACAAATGGCTTTTGATATAATCACACAGTTTACATGTTGGATGCATGAAGTGTCCAATGAATAAAAATGGATAAAACACATACAAATGTGTAGAAGAACTGCTCACACTGATATTTTAATGTGACTGTCAAACTGCACTATTTAGACAGCAAATTCAATTTTGCAATTGTGATAATTGTGACGCTGCCTTTTTCCTAAGTGCAAGTTTCACAACAAGATGAGGAAGAGAGATGATGAGCGTTTGGCAACTTTAAATCTTCACAAAGTTGAGGCAAACACAGAGAAACCGATCAAACAAATCAGCGTATATCTCAAAAATACTTAGGAGAATAAAATATGACCTAAAAAAAAAGATACAAAGGGAAACCCATGACATTGAATCCATCTTTCTAGGCACATTAACCAAGATAGGTTTAATGGACTGTTATAGTATCATATTTATTGCAGTATTTACAATTTAAAAGCTTTAAATCAATGGCATCTGTCAATGTTCCTATTTATCAAATGGTTGTTAAGTAGCATGGCCTACAACAGATCAATAACAAGATCTGTGTTGTTGTGTAGTTTGATTTGATTATGCAGGAGTCAGTCTCTCCTGTAACAATATTTTCCACCAGGTGGCTCTGCAAACTGGAGGCAAAGTCTCCTCTCTGATCATGACTGTCCTGAAGTATCCTTAAAGAGAGAAAGTAGACTCTGTGATCAGATTTCTCAATATGCATGTTGTGTATTTATAAAGTATTTAATTTAATTACTGAAATTGCACTAAATGGCATAAATCAGAGTTGAATTATTCTTGAATTGAACAACTGTATGAGGGCATTTTCCCTCTAGAAAACTGAAAGAAGCTACAGTGATAAACTGCTCATATGGATCAAAGAGCTTGGGACAGAATCATTCCTATATAAATGCTGTTTAAATCATTTGCTTATAATCAAGTAGTCTGCTTTAGTGTTTATTTGGGGTCTTTTTATACATAACAACATATGAAAAATTGATATATTGTTTTATTTATATATTAGACATTAGTGGTGGAGGAAGTATTCAGATACTTTACTTAAGTAAAAGTACTTATACCACACTAAAAAAAAATCATGCATTGAAAATGTTGCTTAAATAAAAGTATATAAGCATAATCAGGAAAATTTACCTAAAGTATTGAAAGTAAAAGTATTCGATGCAGAAAAAACAAAACAAAAAATATTTAAGAAGGAAAAGTAGAAAATCCTCACAGTTGTGAAACTGGATCCGTAAAATGTTTGTAATTTTTGCACGAAAAGTGACAAAATAGTTGCCAATTAATCATCAACGCTGTACTTGAATATACTGTTGGATAGTTAAAATATATAACAAAACATATTTATAAGCTTTGTATGTTTTGTATGCAAAAAAATATTAATTAATTTGTGAATTAACTAAAGCTGTCAGATAAATATAGTGGAGTAAAAAGCACAATATTTCCCTCTGAGATGTAGTGGAGTAGTCGTAGAAAGCAGCATGAAAAGGAAATACTCAAGTAAAGTAAAAGTATCTCAAATTTGTACTTATGTATGGTACTTGAGTAAATGTACTTAGTTACTTTTCACTACTGTTATATATATATATATCTGTTAAAATGGTATGAGTTTTTTTCTAATTTCTGCAGCTTATTGTTTTTATGTCTATATATTACAGGTTATTCAATCATTACCTATAATGCAGTGTGTGGTTTAATATGCTGCCTCAAGGTTTGATGTATTGGCTTCAAATAGGCCCCAAAATGCCTGTTATGGTTGTATGTGTTCCCTGTATAGTGAAATGAAAACAGTTTAACATTTTAACTTTGCAATTCACAGCAGATTGATGAATCCTTAGCTGTGCATTTAGCTATGCCTTCTTTGAATAACAGATATGAAAAAATAGGTTATTTAATGTCTTTCTAATATGCCCAAATGCTTCAAAACTATTATAGTCTATTGTTTGATTCCCCATGTAACATCCACTTGAAAAGCCTAGGTTTTGCAGTAATAACATTGTAAGTGGTAAAATTACTCAACATATGATTGCACATTTAGCCTCGAGTGTTTCCTACATTAATTAAGATGATTTCAGCCTTTTAACAGACTTTTCAGTGTCCCACAAGATTACTGATATGTCTACCATTTTTTTTTTTACGAGACTGCATTTTCTTTTTTTGGTTTAATTAGGACACATCCTGGGGATTTCAGAGTGGCACTGGGTGTAGATTTAATGTATTGACTTCAAATAGGCCCTAAATGCCTGTTATGGCTGTATGTGAGAACAGTTTAACATTTTAACTTTAAGCAATTCACAGCAGATTCGTGAATCTTTAGCTGTGCATTTAATTGCACATTTAGCCTTGAGTGTTTCCTATATTAATTAAGATGATTTCAGCCTTTTAACAAACTTTTCAGTGTCCTATGTTAGGAAATAAAGATTTGTCTGAGACAATTTGGCACTAAGATTACTAATATATCTACCATTTCTTTTTATGATATCTGCATTTTCTTTTCTTGATTTAATTAGGACACATCCTGGGGATTTCGGAGTAGTACTGGGTGTAGATTTTATGTATTGGCTTCAAATAGGCCCTAAATGCTTGTTATGGTTGTACGTGTTCCCTGTATAGTGACGTGAAAAAAATGTCACGGTTTAACATTTTAACTTTGCAATTCACAGCAGATTCATGCATTTTTAGCTGTGCATTTAATTGCACAGTTAGCCTTGAGTGTTTCCTATATTAATTAAGATGATTTCAGCCTTTTAACAAACCTATAGTGTCCCACAAGAGAATTTGGCACTAAGATTACTAATTTGTCTACCATTTCTTTTTGTGATAGCTGCATTTTCTTTTTTTTTGGTTTGATTAGGACACATCCTGGGGATATTAGAGTGGTAATGTTTGTGGATTTAATGTTTGGGTTTCATATTCCAAAAATCCCAAACTCCAAAAAATGTCCTACATTAGGCTAATTCCCCCTATAAACTGCTGTGTGCAGCAGCAGCTGATAATTTCATAAGAAACTGCTTTTAAAGACTCTAATCACATGTAACTGATCTAATTACCAACCCAGTAAGAGCCATTAATCATCAATCATCATTGTGTCTGAAATCAAGTGTCAAACAGGTCACACAGCTCGACGTGCTGCACAGCCTGTGTTCAGCAGGAAAGGACTCACTTGAGAGGTGAGTGGTCCCTTTGTTTGGATGTAAGCTGCCTGAAACAAATAAGCAGCTGTAATCTCACAGAATATGCAAAGCTGCAGGAGAGAGCCTGGGTGAAGAGACAGAGAGGTTTGAGCTGAGTTAGACTGACCTTCACAGAGTATATAGTAATAATAACAGCTTTACAGGAGAACTAGCCGAGCATGATTTGATGTGAAGTTCATTAGAACATGGTCCGGTAATAAGAGAGAGGGAGTGGGCAGATCACATGGAGGACTGTGCGTGAGAAAACAACACCGTGGAGCAATTTAGTGAACGCTCAGAAAATTGGTCGAAACATCCGTCAGGAGTCTGTTAAAATACCCGAGAAATAACTATTATATTCGGACAAGGTTTAGTTCTTATTCACCTGAGTCACCTGTCGGAGAGGAGCTGCTGGAGCTGCCATCAGTCCAGGTAAGAAGTCACCACATTATATTCCTGTAAGTGTGTTATTGTATATGATATGTAGCCTAAGGATTTTAGCATTAATTAATGTGCCATATTAAAATTAGCCTATTATAAGATTAATAGTCGCAACAATGTAAACTTTTCATGAGCATGTTAATGTGGTATTATGGAGGGATTATTGATCTTTTTTTTTTTTAATCAATTCTTGAGTGGACAAAAAAGGGTTAAATTTAGCATCAAATCTGTGTAACAAATGGTATCAACCCAAAAAATGCTGCAACAACTCATGAGACATAATAGAGCATGGGCATGGCCATCATATACTTCTATCATAATGTTCACTATCACAATTTATTTTAAATATTTAATTAATTAATTAATTAATATTTAACATAATGTTCTAAACACTTATACACTGTCACAATTTATTTAAAATATTTAATTAATTAATTCATGTTTATTTCTGATTAATGACTAGAACAACTTGACACAGTGCTGAGCTGCATCTCAAATTAATCTTCAGGTTCCCATCTTTCAGACGATGTAAACCACTTCTATGTGTGACATCATGTTGACCTGCTATCTCCTCCTAAAGACCTGCTGTACACCCCTAAAAAAAAGACTAAAACTGGTCTATTGTGGGTCTCAGAGGGTTAAAAAATGTCTGATTTAGCTTTGTGGCAGATAATCCAATTGATTTAAAAAAAAAAAATGTATTTTAATAATTTATGATAATTTTTAAGTAATTTTCTGGCTGTTCTATTATTTGCCTTTACCCACTTAGTCATTATATCCACATTACTTTATTAGTTTATCAAAAATCTCATTGTGTAAATATTTTGTGAAAATACCAATAGTCAACCCTACAGTATTGATATGAAGGGATTTGGTAAAATAAATAAATAAATAAAATTGTGATATTTGATTTTCTCCATATCGTATATGGTTATCTTAATGATTTTAGCATGGGGCTTTTTAATGTGCCATTCTAAAATTAGCCTATTATTATTATAACATTTATATTCCAATCCAATCCAATCGATTTTTATATTGTTTATTTATCTTATCTCAATACCTCAAAACTTCCAAAATCAACAAATTTGGAGCTTTTAACTGGATATTCACAATGCTATATTCAATATGCTTCATTGGCATGAATGTAACAGGGACAATATTATCCACATCACTTTATTAGTTTATCAAAAATCTCATTGTAAATATTTTAATATCAAGATATTTAGTAAAAAAGAAATTGTGATATTTGATTTTCTCCATATCGCTCAGCCACTACGTTAACAGTGGAATAATGAATGGAATTAAAGTTGAATACAAAACCAACGGGATGCTGGGTGGGGAATCCTGTCTCCTGTTGAAGTGTTAAAATGCGTCTGTAAATTAGACAGTGTAGGCCACCAAAGCTAGACTGAGCTGTCATTTCATGATTAAAGACATGGGAGACAATTTGCTTTAATTAATGGACAGCAATTTTCGTACAACACATTAAAACTCCACACAACAGTACAGTTCATTCACTGTGCTGCGACACAGTAATAATACGGATGATTTGTATTCAATTGCATGCAAAGTCAGCAGTTTGTCTTTCCATTCCTATCCTAATAATCAGGGATGCAAAATATACAGTAGTTGCATTTGCGTGCATTTTTAATAATCAGGATATTTTTTTGTTGCAGCACTTTTTAAACCACCACCACCATGGACCCGACCAGTCCTCCAAAAGGATGTGGTTCCAGTATTAGCTCCATCTATTACAACCTGTGTGACCTGACCACAGTGTGGGGGGTCGTGGTGGAGGCCGTTGCTGCCGCCGGCGTGGTGACTTCCTTCATCTTGTTGATCATCCTCATGGCCAGCTTACCGTTTGTGACGCACAAGAAGAGGAAGGGTATGGTGGCCCTGCAGGCCAGCATTCTGGTCTTCACTCTGGGACTCTTCGGACTCACCCTTGCCTTCATTGTGAGTCGGTACTCCACCAGCTGCGCCGCGCGGAGGTTCCTCTTTGGAGTACTGTTCTCAGGCTGTCTAGCCTGCCTGGCCATGCACGGGCTGTGGCTGGCCTTGCTGGAGCGGAGGGGCCGGGGGCCCAGGAGCTGGATGTTAGGCCTGGGAGCCCTGGCTCTGTGGATGGTCGAGGTGATCATCAACACCGAGTGGCTCGTCATCACTGTGGCCAGGGGCCCACCCGGAGATGTCACTATCCCTGACCTGTCCTGCAGCATCGCTAACCTGGACTTTGTTTTGGCGCTGATCTACGTGATGGTTCTGCTGCTGGCTGTAGTGGCGATGGCCGTGCCCTCGCTGACACACAAGCACAAGCAGTGGCGCCGAGACGGAGCCTTCATCCTGGTCACGGGCCTCTTCACCTTGGCCATCTGGGTAGCTTGGATCGTCATGTACATCTACGGGAACAGAGCGGCAGGGGACCCCAGCTGGGACGATCCGACTCTGGCTGTAGCCGTGGTGTCAAACGCCTGGGTGTTCCTCGTCCTCTACACCATCCCAGAACTCTGCCTGCTGACCCAGGAGGACCCGGACCAGGAGCAGCCCATCGATGGAGAACACGTTTATCCTGCCAGGAGCATGGTTTACGACAACATCCTGAAGGAGCCGGAGCCGCCCCTCCAGAACGTGTACATGGAGAATAAAGCCTTCACTATGGACGAGCCTCCAACAGGTACAGCATGGCGCATTATGGTCTAACAGTAACAGGACAATGACAATGTCTCATTCATTTCATAACAATTAATCAGCAGGACATCACGCCAATTAAATGATTTATTCATGCACATATGCTTTGCGCCCATTTCTTCAGCTGGCAACAAGTGCATGACCCTGAAGACAAACAGGAACTAAGTAGGATGAAATGATGACAACCGAATGTTTGGTTGTCAGGTTGTTAAACATATGAGGCTACGAGCACGATGCTGTCACATATCTAAAACAGAAAATACTGCAGGGTGCTTTTAAAGTTTTACAGTATCCAACTTGTGCGTTACAGGCGTCCAATTGATCCTGACAGAGGCAGCAAATATTGATTAACTGAACTGGCCAGTTGGAGTAAATGTGTGTTGCTACAGAGACTGTTTAAACGGTGACAGATATTTCTGTTTTTCATACCCGTTTTAAGGTGTTAAGTAGATGGGCTGGACGACCATTGCAACAACGTTTATTCTCGACATTTTGTCTTTATTTTCGCAATGGTATTCCAACTTTATCATCAACATTTTTACTTTATTCTCAAAATAGTATTTCAACTTTATCCTCAACATTTTGCTTTATTCTCTACATTTCAAATTGATCCTCCAGATTTCAACTTTATCCTCAATATTTTTACTTTATCCTTCACTTTTTGACTTTATTCTCAACATTTCAACTTTATCCTTGAAATGTTTTTTTCAAATTCATCTTCAACATTTCGACTTTATTCTTGAAATGGTATTTTTCATCCTCCTCCATCTTTTCTTTACCAGTACCCACAAAGCCCTTGTCTCCATATGGCGCCTATAATGGTCAGCTACGAAGTTGTGTGTACCAGCCCACTGAAATAGCCCTGATCGCCAAGGGTCTGACTAAGGTGAGCGAGTGCACAATATTTTACACCACAGAACATCCTCTTCTGTCACACCTGCTGAAATAATCACTTCTCTGTGTGTTTCTCTACAGATGGATCAGGACGTGATGCAGCCTCGACCCAGAGTCCCCTCTCTGACTCCAGGAAGTGACAGCTCCCTGCCTCGTTCATGCAGGTCCTCGCTGTCTTAAGGACTGTCACACTCAGACAGCGTGAGTCGAGGGCGCACTGCACTGTCACCTACACACACTCGGTTGTTACGGCTATGAAATCTCCACCTGGGGTTTGTTCTCCTCTCACAGTTCCTTATATCAAATGTAATCAGTTCTCTTCTTTAGCAAGAAGCTTTAGTAACACACTGTGGTGAATCTCAAGACCTAGCTCCTCTCACACACACTTCTGAATTTTGTTTTGCTCTGTTGTTCGTGCACTGCTCGTCTGTTCTGTATGCACAAGCTGTCATAAATAAAAGATTAAAAAGACACTGACAACATCGGAGATGGACGGCTTATAGAGGCGGTTGTATACGTAGCCTAAATGATTTTCATATGGAGAGGTTGTGTCTCAGCTCTTCTAATTTCTCAATTTATGGCAACAAGCATCCTAAACCTTCTTACTGTTAACTAAAAACAGCTCTGCTCACTCGTAGCTTCACTCAAAATGACAACCAATATGTATCTCTGTGGGAAAGCAATGACTTCGCCTTCTAGCTTATATTCTGTTCTGTCTCTACTTTTTATATAGTTCTACAAAATCTATACACCAAAGTGGAACAGTGTAAACCATTTTTAGGTGAAAACTGATCTACTGTTATGGATGTATTATAAGAACTGGATACCGGACCCCAACAATTTGACTAAAATTACAATATATTCACTTATTATGCGTCAAAAAATGTACTTCCACGGCCTCCACCATTTCTGACAACGTCAACAAACACATCACAACTCGTGAACTCTGAGCTTTCAGAAACTTTCCATGAATACAACAAGAGGGGGACGTTTGTGGACTCTTCTCGTGTAAACGGTAAACACAACCCCATTTAAAAGGCACCAATACTTCCATGGTATGCAGCCCACTGAAGATGCTGCTCGGCCCATAGACTTTACATTGTGATGACGTCACAGATTTTAAAATCGCTCTTCTCGGCTCTAGGGAAGTTTTACAACTATAAAAAGTCCTAATTTACCTTGCTTCAGTTCGAGGTGTCCTGTTAACTGTTTTACAGATGTCTCTTTTACATTGGTGGTCTATGGGGAAAATGCTTTTTGGGTCTCGGGGATTCTTTGCTGCAACACCGCGAGTGGCCACTGGAAAAAAATTGGAGCTGAGCTGTGGCACCGTGTCCAGGTCTTATTATACATCCATGCCTGCTGTAGGTTGATGGAGAAACTGTAGACAAGGATTAGCTGCAGGTCTATAATTGAACTGTTACCTGTTAGTTTTTATTCACAAAAATTGAAAGTTATTGTGTTTTCACCAATATAACACTTTTCTGGTCATAAATCTCACTGTAATTTGTTAATCTGTTGTAAAACACACTTTATTCTCTTGTGAAATGATGCTATGATCCAGACTTCATCTGAAAGCGATATGATTCTGTAGTGCCTTGGATTTGGAAAATTACAATTGTATGTAAAGGTGTACATTTTAAGTTATTAAACCTGTAAAAGGTCGCTTAAATACCATGTGGCTGTTGGATCTTTGTTGACAATGTTACAAGGGGGCAGATATGGAATAATGCAAGAGGAAGTGTCACAGGGTATTTGCATATGTTGGCATGATAAACTTTAACAGCTTCACCTGGGAACCTGCGCATACACCGCTGAACAAAGCATAAAACTACTTTAGGTGGCACTGAGAGCGATATAGTGGGAATGATACACTACCCAAACCGCAAAATTTGACAATAAATCCATGTGATGCTCTTTTCTAGTTTGAATCCAGGGTAGTGATAGTGAAGTTAGAGCCACGGAGTAGAAGCATTACAATGCGATTTGATGGAGTATCTCATAAAAACTGCATTATCTGACAGCAGAACTGGTGATCGGTTGCCAGGAACCTTCTCTGCATTGATGTTTGTTACATAGGAAGCTGCGTGGGCCGCAGATAAACACACTGTGAGCACCATCACAACATTATTGTGAAGGGACTCTGACTTACAATGAGTTCTTCCTTTTCTCTACGGGGAGAGGAACGATTATTCACACGTAATTTGTCGCTCACACGTGCACACGCTCTAAGAGCTTCAGAGTGAGCTGTGGCTGCCTAGCAGCAGGCTGAGTAGGCTCTCTCCCAATTACTCCCACCATCCTGTGCTGTCAGCAGCCACGGGTGCTTACTCAGAGAGGAAATTGCTCACAAACTGGAAATCAGGCCGATCAGAGATGTGAAGACGGAACACGAATGTGGAAATTTTACTGTGTAATGCCTCGTGTCGGCACCCTCCGTTCGCCTTTGCATATATGAAGATGCAAAAAGCATGCAGATGAGCAGCGCAGTCGTCGTGTTGAACAGGATGGTGAACATACAGCAGGAACACTTATGCAAATGTAAACAAAACAGCATCCTTAGTTTTCTTAGCATTTCCTAGAACATCTTACCTGTCTAACATCACTGACCTGGGTTACTCTGATTAATGTTAACACTATAGGCTGGCCCAGAGGAGCCTTAGCTGGATTTCATCCATGCATCTAATTAAGGGGTTACTGGGAAGGTGTCACTCTGCAGAGGAGGGTAAATAAATATATATGAAACCTTGACAAGTTCTTTATTTTAAGTGTATTAAATGTTAATTCCTGATCAATGACTATGTTTACATGCACACTAATATTCCACTATTATTCAGAATATGACAATATTCGATTAAGACGTGGGATATACCGATATTATTTAGGTTTTAGGAGCATTCTTTGGACACATGTATACAGCGCATTCGGAATATCAATTATATATTTTATATTATATATTCTAAGTTGGGGTTTTTAATTTCATTCCCTGTTCATACGGCTTACAAGGCGCGGTGCAAAAACACTGGCGCTCCGCCGTTATGAATCTCGAAGAGAACCTGATACGAAGAAGGCAGAAAAGAGTAACGGCAGCTTGTGAGAAGTGCCGGTATACGCAAGAAAAAGTTGCGGCACGCCGAAGAGAAAAATATAGAAGTGCCAGTACCAGCCCATCTAGAGCACTGGATGCACTGATCAACATTTTATAGACCAAACAAACAACTAATCGATTAATCGAGTAAATAGAATAGAAGGAAGGAAGAAGGAAGGAATGAAGTGATGAGTATGCACATGCTGCATGTACATGGGAATATTATCAGTATACTCATTTTCATTAGGCCATGTAATGTCAATGACTTGAGCTGAAATCAAAAACAGCATCTTTCTCTGACAGGCAGCAACTGTAAATCCCTTGATAACATGAATAGCTGTCTTGTGCACATGGTAAATGACCAATGGTGGTTGAGCTCAGCTCAAGGGAGTCAGCACTACCAATCACAAGCAGCTGTCCCCACTTAACGCATTTCCTCGTCACTGTGACAACCATCAGTGGACAAACACAGACGAAGCACAAAAAAGCTGATCAAACAGAAATGACCCACAGACCAGACAACAGGGACTCAGTATTAATAGGAAATACCATCTGGTGATATTATTCAGTAGATCACTACTACAAAAATAAGAAAATATATTAATTAGTAATGTTTGCTTTTAGATCTAAGATGCTTTTGAAAGATGGTTATTCAACAAACAACTCTGAATTTGCACAGTTTGTCCCCGAGGCCAATGTTTAAACAAAGGCCTCGTTCATGAAGGGTAAACCTTTTACGGATTACAAATGTAAATAGCTGTGCCAGGCTCTAATAAGGTGCTCCGCATTTAAAAAGGCTGATTTATTGATCCCAGGATTCAGGCTCTCAGGGAGGTACAAAAGAAAAGCAAGGTTTGAAAATATTCTACAGCCGTAAATTCACATTTATAATGAGGGCATGGTGTGCAGTCAAAAATACATTTTTTACTTTAAAAAACAGCCTGTTCTGTCAGCGCTCCATACAAGCAACACTTTCTACAGGAGGACTGCCATCTAGTGGGACCACAGCAAACAATAGGAGGTTTATCTTTGGCTTCCGTGACGTAGCCTTAATGATTTTATTGCCCATTACATCACAAATGATGTCCTGGTGACTTCCTAAAGATGCAAATACAAAAACAGTGTCAACACAATGTGTCACTGAAAGTTGCAGGTGGATGTTGATCACTACTTACCTCACAATGTGGGCAGCGGATGCAAATGTTTGCTTGTCTCCCTGACAGTTAGCTACACTGTGGTTAGCTCCCCCACCGGCAGCTCCAGAGTTACATAACACACATACAGTCTGCTGATGGTTGATCTCAACATCTGTTTCAGTGTCCGAGCTTCAGTGCTGACTGAAGTCGGGGACTTCTCTTTGACATGAGACGTCACTGAGGGTTCTTGAGTTTTTCCAGATTGGCATTCCTGGCCTCGTGCTGCTTCTGTTTCTGTTTCTTAAGAAGACGGTAGGCCTCCACCGCTCGCACCCGCTCCTCCTCCATGAGTCTCTGTCTGGCCATGGACGGCTTGGCTGTGGAGGCCGCCGTTTGACCGAGGAGAGAGTTCAGAAGCAAGTTTGATGTCTTCTGGATGATGTTGGTGGAGGAGAAAAAAAAACAGTTAACCTCTTATTCAACCTTGCGGCCGGGACAGCACATGTGCGTCGCAGCACATCTTGCTTTTCATCTTGACGCCCATGTTAAGAGGTTTGAGCAGACACGCTGCCCGCGTGAGCAGCGCGACTCTAGAGAGTCAAGGTCAAAATAGACAGTAAAAATGACCTTTTAACCGTATATTGCCATCGTAACAGCAACATTACTACAGTTTCAATGTTTATATCTGTAGAATATGTCACAGACTCAACACTTTGTTTTCGTTTCAAAATAAAAGCCCTGTAGCGTTTTTTTTTCCTGTGTGACGTTCTTCATTTGTTAACACAAGGCTTTTATTCTGAAATATTTGCAGGAAGGTGTTGGGGAACATACAGTGACTTGCACAGCTCCATAAATTAATAGTACTGGCTTTTAATTTATTTATATTATTTACTTCTTAACCTTTTTCTGTCTAAAATAGAGACAAATTTAATTTATAATGAAATGATCATTATGAAAGGCAAACTCTATGTAGAAAGAAAGGGCTGGCAGCGGCTGCAGAAACGCTGTCGGTGTGAACGCCACAGTTCAGCGAGGTAGCCGTCACAAACTGCTCATGCATCCAGTGTGTCCCGGGGCTTAGGATTACCGACATGACACGTGATAACTACATAGTTACCTGAGATTTGATCGGAGTTTTCCTGGGTTTGGCGCTCAAAGACGGAGGGGCCATTGTAACTTCACCAAAGGGAACATTATCTACAAAACAAACAAATCAGTTAATCAGTATGCAAACAAGTTTTATATCTTATTCTGATTTGACAATTGAATCCACTTCTCTTCTACAGGATATACTGTATATACACAATATCATTTTGAAGTGATTAAATCAGCATTAAAGGACGTTTTGGCTATTTTGGAAGTAGCAGAAGGAGTTGTCTTATTAAGTTGTTATTATGGCCTATCTACAAATCCAACAGACACAAAGCAGCATTCATTTGGAGTTCACCTGATGAATCTAAGGCAAATATTCACTCACCTTTTAGCTCTGTTCTCGTCTCCACCAAGTTCTATGCTAAATATCTGGCACTGTAGCTAATAAATGCTCCACTATGTTTACCAGTTGTTAATTTTAACTCTGCCGTTTGCTGTGGGGGGTTTGGGGACAATATACTTTTCTGATAAACTTGAAGAATATAAAGCCAGGGGGTCTGTTAGATTTTTAGGAAACACCTCAAATTTGACCAGAGCTGCTCCCTCACATCCTCTAGAGTGGAAACTGTTCCTTACCTACAAACATGTCTTTTTCCAACTTGGCCACTTGTCTGTCCAACTTCTTTAGCTGTAGCCTCTGCAATCTGACTTTATCATACCTGTAGCAAAGACAGTAAAGATCAAACAAATTAGACATGAATCATGAATAATAATCACTTTTATATTTCTGTGGTCCATTTTTTTATTATTATTTACTGTTATCATTGTCATTTTTAACCCCCTGAAACCCGCAGGATCTTGAGCATTCCCAACAAAATTTCTGAAGCTGTAGCAAGCTCAGGTTTAAAGCTAGATCTAGAAAACCTAAGGAATCCATTGGTACCAATCATGTCATGTTACCCTGTTGAGAAGGAGGCTAAATAATGCTCCAAAGTTGGCATAAATGTTTTCAGAGGGGTCCCTTGACCTCTGACCTCAAGATATCTCAATAAAAATGGGTTCTATGGGTACCCACATGTATCCCCTTTAGTTTACAGACATACACACTTTATGATAATCCCATGCAGTTTTGGGCAAAACCAAAGCAGTTTTATGCATGCAGTACAAATGTGTGCAGTACAAATATTTTTGCCTATTCTAAAATGGTGTGTTTCAATATTTCTGCATACTGGGGTCCCTAAACAGTCTTAGAATTACATAAATTGGGTATCACCGTAAAGCTGAGACTCTTGTGGATCCAATGAGCCCAATTGTATTCCTGTGTGATGATGTTAGTCCCCATAGGAGCCATCTCATTGCAATGAGACAAGTTTTTGAAACTTGACCTCACTGTATAAAATGACCTGTTGTGACCTCTAGGATAATCACAGCCTTATGAAACTTAAAAACCACAAACTAGAGACCTAGGACATTCAGTGGATGTATAGATCCCCTAGGTATATATATCAAATTAATCTTCAGGTTCCCAGCTTTCAGATGATGTGCACCACTTCTATGTCACATATATAATGTTGACCTGCTATCTGCTAAAGAACAGTCATGTTTTTAATTCACCTACATGTTTCCATGATAAATATTGCAACTTTCTTTGTTGAATTTAAACTTAATCTGTAAACACAGATGATAAACTGTTAACAGTACATAAAACCACAACAGATTACATTTCTATGCCTTCATTGTCCCAGTAGGACATTTTCATTTCAGGCACAACAAAGAAGATATGACCTACGCATACATGGCAAACAAGTAGGTCTCTGAGCAGGAGGATGGGGTTTTAACTGACTCAGCTGAATCCCACTCTTCATTTGCATCCCATATCAGCACAAATACATATCATCAGTTGACTGTGCTGATTACAAGTCAAAGTGTACTCACTCCTTCTTTTTGTCAGACTTGCCCTCTACGGGCTTCTCTTGTTGGTCTGCATCCAGCTCAGGCTTTCGGTCAACTTGGTTGTTGGTGAGGAAGAGGACGTGTTTTGTCTCATTCTCCATGCGCCGCAGATATGCTTTCACACTTTCCTTCTTTCCTCTCTTGAAATGTGGGACAGGTATGTCTCCACTCTGGGAATCCTCTGGTTTACCTTTAGGGGAGATGACTAAAGAGACAGACACAAATATCTCACTAGTTATAAACAAACCCATGACTGCTTAAAAAAAAAAAAAAAAAAAAAAAAAAGTACAACTGTGCATCACAAAGTATAATGTTAAAGAAGCTTTTCTGCTCACCCTCTTTTAGCTTTTTGGCCTTCATGGGTCCCGCTTTCATTCTCTCCTTGCTTTTCAATATCTCACGGAGCTTGAAGGGGATGTGTTCGAGGTGGTCTGGTTTGGCTTTCTTGGGTTTACCATCTCGTTTGGGCTTCTTATCACTGTTTAGACACAATCAGAATCAGTACCTGGTTTATTGCCGAGTAGGTTTTCACATACAAGGAATTTGCTTTGGTGTATTGGTGCTTAACATAAACATAGTAAGAGAATTCAAAAATAAAAGCAAGTATTGCAAAAATCAAAAAAACATTAATATAAAATAGGAAAAAAATACCATAAAATATGTACATGAAATATAAAATAGAAGAGAATTAAAATAAAAAATGTGAAAACACACTTCAAATAATATGTACAAGAAAAATATAGAATAGAAGAAAAACAATAAAAAAAAGAAAAAAATATTATAAAATATGTGTAAGAAAAATATAGAAAAAAATACAATAACATTTTTTTAAATACCATAAAAATATGTACAAGAAACATATAGAAGAAAAAATAAAAAAATATATTTTAAAATACTATGAAAAATATATACAAGAAATGTAACTATAGAACAGAAGAAAAATACAATAAATATATGGGAAAAAAACTTGAAAAAAAAACTGAATTAAAAATAGAAGATTTGTGAAGTTTTGTGCAGAAATGTGAAAAAATGTCCAGGGAATGTATAAAAGGTTCACATAAAAACAATACAGTCCAGGTAGCATGTAGGAAAAGTGGAATAAAAAGCCTCTAAATATTGCAGGTCCTCAATTAAACACAAGAATAACGTTGACAGGTTGAATCTCATTTTGATAGCAATGCTCACAGCTAAAGTGGGAGCTAATAACAACAGCTAGTGTCTCTGTTACACATTAGTTTCCTTACGTTACCTTGAATGTTGTCCAGCCTTGCCCGCTTCTTTTCCTGACACGTTAGTTTTGTTCTTCTTATTCTTCCCCATGTTAATGCACTAATACATTACACATGAGCTTAAAAAACAATAACACGTGTTTCTACACAGCTAGCAGTGCTATCTACAAACCTCAACCTGCTAGTAGCGACACAGAGAGGGAGGAAGTGAGGAGCTCTCACTCTGTCTGTTTTCCGGGTACCGCGGTCTTCTCCGCTCCTCGTGAGCAATCGAGATGCGCTTTCTGAACCGTCTCTGACTGAAGCCTTGAAGAAAATAATATAAAAGAAAAATAAATATGTTGACGGCGACGACATCTTAAAAAAAAAAACAACGTACTTTTCCTCACCAATTTAACAGATAAGAGAAATTCCGCCTGGTGGAGTATTTTTTAATCCCAGAGTGATACTGTGATAACAATAGACGATCTTTGCTGGAACCGTCACTTCATCCTGATTGGCTGCTTGGTGGTTACTTTAACCAATCAGGATGAAGCAAGTGTTACTATCTGCCACCACTAGATGGTGTTGTTATTTCAGTTTATTCTAACTATACTACAGCAGATGTTTTAAATGTTGTGGAGTAAAAGTATCATACAATAAAAATATTAAAGTTTAAGTACCTCAAAATTATATTTAAGTGCAGTACTTGAGTAAATATATTCACTCTCTGGACATCACCTTGTTTCATGAATTGTGTCTGGCATTTTCATTATTTTTACTACTATTTTGACATTTCATAGATTAATTTTACGATTAATTTAAAAACGAAAAATACAGATTAACCAACAATTAACATGATTACTAGTTTGCAGCCCTACAATCAGCTGTCGGCATCATAGTTAGTAGTCCCTGAGCATGTATGTGTCATACGTCATACAGTGTGCCATTCCCATTCTATGTTTTGTCATGTCATCAGATGGTTTCCTTAATACATGTCCAAGCCATCTCCATCTTCTTCTTATCAATATTGTTTCCATGTTCAAGCACCCTTTCATTTTGTGTTTTGGCAGCATAAGCACGAAATAAAAGTATATTGGTATCAAATGCATTCACATGTTATTGTGTGCAGATCATTAGGGTGAGGTAAATAATCCACAGGAGGTGAGAGCGTGTGCCCCTACACGTGTCCCATGTACATGTGTATGAATGGAATAGATTACAGAGAGAAGCTGTAGTAAGCCATCAGATGGATAGACCAGGTGTGTGTGTTTATGTGTGTGTGTGGGAGGTGAGGAGGGGATTACCAGTGAGACGTAATGCAACTCAATCTGAGAGACTGCTGATGAAAGGAGAACATTTTCCCTAGTACAGTATGTCCTCGGCTGCATTATATTGCATGTTGTGTGGAGATACTGAGGATGTACTGTGGGAAAACCCCACAGGAAATATGTCCTGATGGACACCCATCACATCCTCATTGTTATTCTAAAACATCTGCATTTGTCTCCCGCCGTCATGTGTCTGTTCAGGTCAGCAGGGAGTGGGACATCCCCTAAACTGCCTGTCAGCCAATCCCCTAATGAATGTACCCTCCCATAATGCAACGTGAAACACCTGTGGTGTGTACTAGTGATGAGGGCCCTGCAGTTTATTGGTTGGTAGCGTCATAATCTTCTCAGAGTCTGAGGTGTATAAAAAGGTTTCACTAAACTCAACTCATCATGCAACAGCAGCCCTGATCACTATGACGCTACCAACAGATACAGAGCAACACAGGAGGTGAGTGTTAGCAATGACTTAGATCATGCTTTTGAGCTTCAGACTGATTTTGATGCACATGCGACACATTCTCAACTTATCATATGTAATATTAATATTGGTATATCATATATGACATGTTGTCTTACATTGTATATTTCCAATTTTGTCTGTATTCAACTTCAAATGTAATTTAGTTTTAATTATTGCCAGAAAAGTGTTTGTTTTTTTTGGACTTATTTCAAATTTACATATCAATTCATAGGATAAAAAAATGAATTCACAGGTTAAAATGTAGAGAGACATACACTCATTGGCCACTATATTAGGTACACCTGTACAGCTGGTAACACTTTATAACAACCATTATTTATAAATGGTAAATTAATTAAACTCAGTTATTTTACTGTTTACAAACAATGAAATGATAATTAATAATGTTTACTAATTATTAGTAATGCTATTATTTATGTTATTTTAACAGTTTATTGTTGCATACATTATAACATTTTTTAAACAATATATAAGTACTTGTTGATGAAATTATTTGTAAACCTTTAAGAAATTGTTTGTAAAACATCTATAAACATTACATGGACCAGATATTTGTAACAATTTGTTAATGGTTAATAATTGGTTTATTAACATATTTCCGATGGCTATTATAAAGTTACAATTGATGATTATAATACGTTGTTAAATGGTATTTTTATCATTATTATTATTATTATTATTAATAATAATAATATTTGTATTATAATCATAATTATTGTTATTATTATTGTTATTGTTATTATTATTATTATTATTATTATTATTATTATTATAATATTCTTTTGTCCTTTGTACATATGAGGGGATCAGAATATTAGAATTAAATATGTACTTAATAAAGTGGCCACTTTATTTTTTTTGCTATTTTAACAGTGAGTCCTTCTCAGCAAGAATATCACATTACTGAATTTATAGTTTACTTGAAGTTAAGTTGTGTACATAAAAATACTGACTACAACCTATCTGCTTTGATTTCTTCATAATGTAATTACTGGTCACTTCCTTGTTGATGCTGCCGTTTTGTAAAGTTTCACTGGCAGACAATCTGATCGAGTACTTCATGAGCTATTGTCAGGTTAGCGCCGCCAGCACATTCAGCGTGTCCTCGCAGTAATCTTATCATAAAGGTGCTGTCGTGGAGAGTTCATTAGTAACGTGAGCGTGGGATTACAGGACCCTTCTCTGTCTGTACACAAGCCTGTATTTCTTCACATATTAAGTTATTAAGATGGGTTTGTAATCACAGCAGGACAATTCATTTCGTAACAGTTTGTTTCATGTGTACAGAGCAGTGGAAGTGGATATTTGTCTTGAATGCAATGTATTCAAATGTGGCTCACCAAAAAAAACTTTTTTTGATCTGCTCAAAATGTATCTTAAAGGGAGATTTGTCAAGTATTTAATACTCTTATCATCATAGGAGTAGGCAAATATGCTGCTTTATGCAAATGTATGTATATATTTATCATTAGAAATTAATTAACAACACAAAACAATTACAAATATTGTCCAGAAACCCTCACAGGTACTGCATTTAGCATAACAAATATGCTCAAATCATAATATGGCAAACTGCAGCCCAACCGGCAACAACAGCTGTCAGTGTGTCAGTGTGCTGACTTGACTATGACGTGACCCCAAACTGCATGTGATTATCATAAAGTGGGCATGTCTGTAAAAGGGAGACTCATTGGTACCCATAGAACCCATTTTCATTCACATATCTTGAGGTCAGAGGTCAAGGGACCCCTTTGAAAATGACCATGACAGTTTTTCCTTGCCAAAATTTAGCACAAGTTCGGAGTGTTATTTAACCTCCTTTGCGATAAAACAACATGCCAATGGATTCCTTAGATTTTCTAGTTTCATAGGATCCCAGTATCTTCACTCTAGCTTTAAAACTGAGCCGCAACAACCTCACAATCACAAGTTCAATCGGTCAAAGAAATTAGTGCCGTTAAAACGAATGTGCGTAAACAAGTTATTATCACGTTTTTCATGCATTACATCACTTTTTTATGACACTTTGACTGTCCCATCTCATTACAGCTCAAACAACAAAAGTATGAATACGGATGTGGCCAAACCTGAAGCGAAGACTGGCAACAAAGCTCCCCTCAGAGTCAACGGCCCTGCGGCCGGCCCGCCCAAGTTCAAACAGAGGAACAGCCGCCAGTTCAAGAGCAAGCCGCCCAAGAGAGGCGTCATTGGGTGAGCCTACATTTTCATGAGCGTCATCTAGAAAGTTTGTCTCTTATCAATTTCCCCACAATAAAGCTGGTTTTCTTTCTTCCTGCAGCTTTGGAGAGGATATCCCAGGAATGGAAGGGCTTGGCATTGGTAAGCAGGAGTATCACCTTTACATGTACCACTGCACCATGAATAATTGACCACACAACGTTTCCTTCATCTTTCTCACTCTTTGTTCTTTCTTTTTCAGACATCACTGTAATCTGCCCATGGGAAGCATACAGTCATCTAGAGCTACATGAACTGGCTCAGTATGGGATCATCTGAGTCTCTCCGCTGAGAAATTATTTTTATATCTACCATGTGGCAAGTTCAGAATATCAATTAGCCAACCAACCCAATCTGGATCATTCATATTGGCTTTTTTTTATTAGCTCAAGAACCAAAATGCAAAACGGTGTCTGCAGCTAGTGGATTCTTTGCCTAAGTTGTTTTATACTGTAAATTCAATATATTTTCATATGACTCTGAAGCTGCCATTTTGAAGTCTGATGCTGCGTGTGTCATTGCCTGAGGTTGCAGTGGGAGCTGTAACAGGAAGCTTGCTTCAAAGAGGGAGTTTTCTGCACAAATGTTTAATCAAACTCAGAATAAAGCTTGGATTTTTTTTAAACATTTCTAATTTTTCTTATTTTTCCTCTTTGCCAAACTTAGTGTGTTATTAAAGGTGCTATTGATAACATTTGATAACATTCAGGCCATGATGTCGTATTCTAAATCCCCCGTTCCACTGCATTCACTTCACAACAAGTCGTTGCCGGGCACTTACCGTCAAACTCAGTCTGTTTTTTTCCACACTAACTAACTGACGACCCAAAGATACCACCAACATCATTTTACTATTGGCTCACAAGCCTTGTTAGAAGAACCAAACATCAGATATCTTCAACGGAAATAAACAAAACGTTCATTTTGGACCCGCCAAAATTAAAAAAAATTATGAATTCACAATCATAATTTTTTTTTTTAGAAAAAGCCATACTTTTATTCTGCACCTTTCTAAAGGCTCTGTGGATGTATTATTATTATTATATATATGTCTACATAAAAATAGACCTTTAAACCATGCTGTGTTTGAAACATTACATAATTCCCATTAGGATGCTTTTTTGTCCCTTTAAAGAAAAAAGTAGCGCATGTGAATTCAGAGAGTAATTCATGAGAAAAATGATATCACTCTAATGTGAATATAATGGTAAATATAAAGCTACGTTGATAAGAGTATTAAATACTTGGTACATTTTGAACATTTTGATTAATATGCGATTAATCACGATTAATTATGGACAATCACCGTAATTAAAAATTAAATATCGTAAATTAAATATTTGAATTGATTGACAGCCCTAGTTGAAATTTTAATCCTTAAAAACAAGATTTTTGCTCGCACAGTTTCGGGGTATGTTTACTACAAATGAGAAACAAGGTGGAAATCCAAAGCAGTTTGCACACATTAAATATCAGCACATAATATATTCATAATTCCACGTTACATGGAAAGTTTATGCCACTGGATGCTTTCTAACAGTCGTGTCGTGATAAACAGAGTCAGAATCTGGACCCCCAGTAAGACGATTGCAACGGTCCCTATCAGGCCCTCGTGCTGCTCGATCCAGCGAGAGATCCCCCCCAGACAGCCGCCCAGGAAGATCACGCTCTGAGCACTAAACTCATCCAGCAGCTGGGCTCCTAAACCACACTGAGAGTTCCACACGGTGCCGTTCTCCAAAGGATCCACGCAGCATGTCGCGGGGACGCCACAGGACAGCACTCCTGGAGATGAGCAGTTGTAATATCTGAGGAAAGGAACAAAAATATCCAGTAACTTAAAAGGCATTCCTACATCAATAAGTCATGATGTACTTTTTTTTTATAAATATATCCCAGTTAGTCACCCTCTACTCACATGTTGAGCTCCCAGTCACGGTAGTTATCTGCCCCACAGCACTGCAGATTTGTCTGAATCTCATCCGTGATGAACCTCAGATCCAGATCGTCCTGGTAGCGCACCATGGCGGCTAACATCCCTGCCCGCAGGTAGCCTCCAACCTGATCTTGTAGACTGTAGGCCATAATGGCGGCCAGCACCTGGGCTGTGATGAGGGCCAGCACCGCGGCAGAGAACAGCTTCAGTAAAGAGCAGTTCTCTCTTAATGCGCCCACACAGCCGGACAGGCAGAGCACAGTCAGCACAAAGCCCAGAGTCACAAGTATCAGCATCGGGTCGGTGCCGATGCTGCCGATCTTCTCCTGAGCGAACGACTCTTTGCTGATGAGGCCCCACATCCCCAGACCGAGAACCACCAGGCCCAAAACTGTGAACACCAGATTGCATAGGAACAGGAAGTATTTTAGGAAATAGTCCATACAAGAGTATCTGTAGTGGGGTTGGATGCTTGCAAATACGGGGCTGTTGTCCTCTCCGTTGGGCCCTGCTTGGTGAAACTCAGTGGTGACATTGCCGAGCTCCTCAGCGTCCTCTTTAGCAGAACCTGCCTTTGGACACACAGGAAAAATACCATGAGAGCTAATGCCACCTCAAACATTTAGATACACAGAGATTTACTCAATATTCAGAAAGGAACATAACAAAACAGAAGTTCAAAAGTGACCCTTTACCTTTGGTATGAGCGGACTGGACTCATCCTGCGCGGCGTCCCTCCTCGACCACGGCAAAGAAATCCTTTTAATCACGAAATATCTCCTCATGTTGGAGACGATTCTCCCCGTGCTTTTAGCTGGTCAGAATGACACAAGCTGAAGTGGTGCATTCGCAACAGAGGAGCATGTGAGCTGAGGTGGAGAAACCATGCAGTGTGTTCAGCCTGTGGCGGCTGCGAGCCGTGGGATTTCTTCATCATGTGAGAGTCACAGTGAGGGGATTAGACGGTTATCAAAGCGTGTGTGTGAGAGGCTCGCACACACAAGACTGGGGCTTTGACCAGAACAAGAGACTTTTGATGTGAGGTTTACTCAGTAAACCACTAAAATGTCATGGTGTTATGTAATAATTTGATAGCACTTGGAAAATAAAATGGATAGTTAAAGAGGACCTACTATGTTATCAGGTGCATACTTGTATTTTGGGTTTCTAGAACATGTTTACATGTGTTAATGTTAAGAAAACACTTTATTTTTATCATACTGGTTGTGTTGCAGCACCTCTTTTCACCCTCTGTCTGAAACGCTCTGTTTGAGCTCCACCCCCTACCGAAAAACCCAGTCTGCTCTGATTGGTCAACCGCATCAAACTCTTTGGCCTGCGCTCCACTCTAACTAGCTTGGATTGAAGGCGTGTCAAACTAGCCGCTAGGCAGGTATTATGCAAATGTGTTACTCTGTGACATCACCACGTTATGGCAGAAAAGGCGGAACTTCAATCAAGGCATTTCAGGCAGTTCAGGAGCAGTGTTTCTGTGGGGGAGAGTAACTCCCTTTGGCGTGGACTTTATAAAACTATATAACCCACTAAAGGAAAGGGAAAAAGCACAAAAGCATAAAAGATCCCCTTTAAAGAGGAGGGGAGGTTGATGGGTCTAACAGACACAAGGCTTTCATCCAGGAGACCGCTGTTTGTGTCCCGTGCACCACGTTTCACTTTGACTTTACAATCAGCTGATCGTTCTTGTCCTGTGTTCTCAACGTCAAGTAACATTTTCACTGTAAAAACGTAGTAATTTTAAGCCCAACCATGCTGTTTTTTTCCTAAACCGAACTAAGTGGTTTAGTTGCTTAATCCTAAACAAGTGTTTTTGATTAATTCACAACATTAAGCACATGTTTACTGCGACCAAAAAGTGTTTCTGAGGGTTCTGAAAAAGCGTGAGATGAGAATGTGTTGAAAATCCCATTAGCTTTTTGTCGGTGGAATCAGGGCGATGCTGACTTCCTCGTTGGCTTTCAAAAATACACCATCCCTGTCGAACACCAGGGCCCAGATGTTCCAGACTACTCCAATCAGCCAGCTGCAGGGCAAGGAGAGACACAGGTTAATAACAGGGAACGTAAATCATCACAGTAAACGACCCACAGACAACAAATGTGATCATATCATGTCATATTTTTGATGTGAATCTCTATCGCGTTCAGTGGAGCAGTTGCTCCAGGATGTGCTTAGCCTAGTTTAGCTCAAACACTGGAAGCAGAGGAAACTGCAAGCCAGCAACATGAGAGGAAAAAAACAACTTCAGCTCCAAAAAATTGTATTATTTATGTATGTGTTGCAATTTCTAAGTCACATCAATAGATTCAAACATGTCAAAATCAATGAATTATATATGTATCTTTTGGTCCAGTCAGCCAGAAGATTGAACAAAAGCAGATCAGGGTTGTAGCAGCTGTTTTAAAGTGTGAAACTGACTCTAAATGATTACATGGCTTTGAAGGATGATTGTTAAAAGTAAAATGAAGTGACATAACAACTGACTACAGCCCCTTCTTAGTCCTCTGCCTCCTTTTATAAACACTGACAGTCATGTGACTCCTCATGGTTCACCTTCTGTTCAGATATATCAGCTGATATATTTCAGTTTAACCATCCTCTGATAAAGAAGTCACTATGAAGCCAACAACAAGCAGCATGTGAGAGAGCAGTAAGTTAAAAACCAGAAAGAGAGAGGCCTGGTTATTTCACTCTCTGGCTCTGCAGGTCAGCTACTGTCATTCTTTCCTCTGGCTGAGCTGGATGGAGCTGGACGGAGCTGGAAGGAAGTCAGTCTGCTGCTGCAGATGGAGCTCGTGGCTGACTGGTGGTGGAGTCCAGATGTTGCTGTAAGGTTCATAAGACCGGACGTTAGCACTGCTGTAAATCTGATTCCATATTAATGTGTATTAACAAAAAACAAACTGAGCTTCCAGATAACTTTCTGTAGTTTTCACACAAGTAGCTTTGCCTTCTTGACACTGCAGATTAATGTGTGGTGGTGTGTAGATGCATATACACCTGTATTCACTGCTCTACAGGTGGACAACAGCAACTATGTTTATCTACGTGAGGTATTTGTACTTTTATATATTTCCATTTAATGCTACTTTATGCTTCTAGTTAGTTAGAACTACATTTCATAGTCAAATTGTCGTAATCTGCCCTGCCCTTAGGTTAGGTTTTGTTGTTTCATATCACTCATTCATGTTTAGTGCTTCCTGTTTAGTGTTACTCACCTCTCCTCTGATCTCTTCACTTCCTGCCTTGTGTTTTCCCACCAGTTTTGATATGTCTGCCTCAAAGAACTTATAATGCAAAGAAGTGAAAGTCAATTGTTCGTTCTATTGCAAGCTACACATTTTGGACTGCCACAGCCATTTTGGACTGAAAGCGACTACCAGACGCCAGTAAAAAGTGCCGTACAAAAGTGAAACTAAATCATTTCTATTCTATTGTCATATTCTTCCGAAATGGCCTGTGTTGAACAATAAAGTATTATAAATATAATAAGCATTTTCAGTCCAAAATGGCAGCAGCGGCTATTGTCAAAAAATACTGCAGTTTCATCTCTTTGCTTATATATAAATACATATATATATATATACAGTATATATAGATATAATACTGTATATCTATACTGTATATAAAGTAGGGGTGGGGGAAAAATTGATACAGCATAGTATTTTAATATTTTGCATATTGCAATATTGTATTGATACATGGACATCAAGTATCAAACTTTTATTACATAAACTATTAACCAGCAGTCTTAAAACTAGTGACGATCCTGGTATCATATGAAGCTAGAAAACCTAAGGAATCACACATACAACGCTCTAAAGTTACGCTAAACTGGCCCTCCCTTGACCTCTGACCTTAAGATGTGAATGAAAACTGCATCTTATTAGATGAAACTGATGTTGACAAACTTCATAATTTGCAGTTTAAAAAAGGTAATAAATCGCAATATATCTTACCGCAATACTCAGCATATCGCAAAATGTTTAAAATGTTGTATCATGACCTTAGTATTGTGATAATATTGTATCATGGGGCCTCTGGTGATTCCCACCCCTATTATATATATGTATTTATAAACATCTGTGACTGGTTGCTGACAGAATAGATGAACTGATCAGTGTAAGCTTTCTTTAACAAATCTCCCAAATCCTGCTGTTTCCTTGTTTATAAATCTTTATACATTTTTTAGTTCCCACTCTTTGAATTGACTCCAACTCATTCTGTAATATTGTCAGCACTGAAGATGTATAGTACAGATGATATTCATCCTACTCACAGCATGCAGTGCAGTGTGTTGTCTCTGTGGGTTTAAAGCTGGTGCAGATGGCAGAGATTATCACCCAGTCAGATTCCTTGGACTCAAACTCGCGTCATATATCAGTACTGTCTGTGGACATCAGCACAGGATGCAGCGGCATTAACAGGCTTTCAAATGGAATAAGGAGCTCTGATCTGGAGTGGATCAGAGCTGGAATTTTCTTGCGTCAAAAGGTTTTTCATTTCAGAGCTGTCAAGTAAAAGCACTCCTTTTGCCCGGTATTTAAAAAAGAAGGAAAATGTACCCTGATGATGGATCTTTCTCAGCTTCTTTTGAGTCCAGCTGCATTTTGCCTGCCCAAAACTGTCCAGATTATAGATCTGTCCTCCATCCGCAGTCAGATTAATTCCACATAAATTATCTAGACTCATCAGGGGTTGGATTATTGTCAAACTGAGTGGACTGATGATAACTCACACATCAGTTTATTTGAGTTAGGGATGTCGGTAGTTTGGTGGTGAGTGAATCTCTCAGGGGCTATATATATTTACAACATCTTATTAAAGTGATTAACACTAAACCCTGTGTTTTCATTCCCTTATTTTCAGCTTCATCAAGTGTGTGTGTGTGCATCCTGGTTTTGATCATCCCTGACAGTTAAAGGGACCGTTGCTGGCCGGGCCTTTCGTAGCCCAGATGTGGAGCAGATTGTATTACAGTAGGCAGTAAGAATGCTATGCTGGAACCGCGATGCTACATCAAACACCTCCTCTGGATTAGAGCCCACAGAGAGCGCAGTTGCCCTACACCACTCACGGCAGCCAAAAGACATGTACGGGATAAAATGGAGCACAGATAGGGGATTATCAGGACCTCCCACTCAGGATCTGTTTATCAATGTAGCACATGCACAAGTCTGCAAGACACGTCGGAGACTGAAATGGAAAGCATGTGTGTGCATGTGTTTGGGGAGCTTAATGGCATGTTATGTGTGCAGCAGCAGCAGCAGCTGTGTGTGTGTGTGCATGCTGGAGGAACAGTGTGTCTTCACTGCATCACTGAAGTGGGTGGGAGCAGGTGGGGGAAAGATGAGGGAGGCGGTTATAAGAGAGGTCATGAATTCTCAGTGTGTCACTGTTGAAGGATCGTACCACAGAGTGGGTTCTGCTGCTGTGACCCGGAAAGACCCCGGCCACTACACAGACAGGTACAGTACATCCCAAATCTAAGTAAATAAGTGAAGATAGAATCGAGTAGAATACATTTCCTCAATCTATATGCAGTCATCTGAGGGACAAAACCTTTGTTTCTTATTGTCTTAAATACAAAATATGTATATTAAGTTGAATACATTGAGTGCAATTCTAACTTTGTCATCAGGTGTAAGATGTTTTCTTCAAGTAAAAGTGTGTTAAGCATGTGTGCTTGATGAAGTTTTCAAGTTTTCCTGGCATCCCTTTCCTGCAGTGGAAGAAGTACTCGGATTCTTTATTTAAGTAGAAAAAAGCAGAAAGTAGTACATATGTATTATCAGCAAAATGATCTTAAGGTAACAAAAGTAAAAGTAGAAATACTCCATTATTTTTTAAGTATATAAAATACTCCATTATTAGTAAAAGTCCTAAAATAAAAATGTCATCTAAATAAAAGTACAGAAGTATTATCAGCCAAACTGTACTGAAAGTATCAAAAGTAAAAGAAAAAATACTCTAAAAAAAACCAACTTCATTATTTTTTACGTATTAAAAATACTCAATTATTACTAAAATGTTTTTTAAGTAAAAACATATAAGTATTATCAGCAACATGTATTGAAAGTATCAAAAGTAAAAGTAGAAATACCACAGACTAAAAATACTTCATTACGAGTAAAAATGGCACTTAAACAAAAAGTACATAAGTATTATCAGCAAAATGTACTTAAAGTAACAAAAGTAAAAGTAGAAGTACTCTAAAAAATTATTATTATTTTATAAGTTTTAAAAATATTCCATTATTAGTAAAAGACCTGAATTAAAAATGTTGTTTAAGTAAAAGTACAGAAGTATTATCAGCAAAATGTACTGAAAGTATCAAAAGTAAAAGCACAAATACCACAGACTAAAAATACTCCAATACAAGTAAAATTTGGCACTTAAGTAAAAATACATGAGTATTATCAACAAAATGTATTTAAAGTAACAAAAGTAAAAGTAGAAATACTCTAAAAAATTTTAAAAATATATTATTATATTTTAAGTATTAAAAATATTCCATTATTAGTAAAAGTCCTGAATTAAAAATATTGTTTAAGTAAAAGTACAGAAGTATTATCAGCAAAATGTACTGAAGTATCAAAAGTAAAAACACCCCTTATGCAGAATGGTTCATTTCAAAGTGTAATATTATAGTCAAATATTATATTATTCTGTTTTTATCATG